>JASDDO010000001.1:47046838-47270762 GCA_030015575.1 Agapanthus africanus | reverse complement strand
TTCCGAGGGCCCTTAACGTACACGGGGCCTGGTATCAACACGCGATGGGCGCTGTTATCAGGGAAGAGAGACGGCTGCTGCTCGATCGCAAGAGCGCGCCCCCTGCCAGCGATCGCAACGTCCCTTTAAAGCGACGGATCGCTGTCCCCCTCCGCTAAGAGGGGTTGTTGCAGTTGAGCCTCCACGTGTGCTAAGCCCCACGCGTGGATTGCCCCATGCTCCTGTGGAGACGGCGGATGTGCCATCGGTGCCCCGTGTTCTCGCGGAGACGGTAAATGTAACTTCACCTGAATCTGGTATGGGTTCGGATATCGGGACTCGCCGTCCCAAAGTGCCCACCAAGCGCAAGCTGGTGCTGGCTGCGACCGGAGCTCGCTCACAGAAGAAGAAAAAGAAGTCGATCTTTTCCGTCGACGTTGTACTCGGCCAGGAGCCTCATGCTCCTTACGGTGAGGGCCTGAGCGAGTATGGGACGAATGATGGCTTATTCATGCCGCCAGATGATACGGATCTGGCGGCTGCTATTGCAGCTTCTGAGCAATTGGCCAGCCACGAAGAGGGGTTGGCTATCCTCGCGCGATCAGGTAATCGTTAGCTGTATTTTTCGCCATTGCATCGTATTTCCATTATCGTGTTTTGATTGACGCTTTTCTTTCTTTAACAGGCGTTTCCACTGAAGAAGCTCTCGCAGCTTCTTTCAAGACCTTTGAGGAAGAGGAAAGACTTCGAGCGTCCTTAGGCATCGGTATGTTTCGGTTCACCATGTTCCCGCTCCTGTTTCTTATGAGTAATCTGACCCTTTCTTTGTCTTATCACAGGGACCACAATGCCGATCCCGCAAGCTGATGCGGGGATTCTTCTCGTACCAGCCACCGGAGTCCCGGCCTCTTCAGCGCTGCCGAAAGAGGCCCTACTCAAACGACCGATGACGGAAGCCTTGACGGCTCCAGAGGTAACCCTTGGTGTGGATGATGACGTCCTGTTGGTGGAGGCGTCTAGAAGGTCTGTTTTGACTGCCCGGGAGAAAAGGAAGCGCCGGAGGCGCGTAGCAAGGGAGCGTAGTGCTGATTTAGCTGCGGGAGCGGGTTCGAGCGCCGCTACCCCTGCTGCTACTCCTTCAGAGGAGTCTCCGGTTGCCTTGTCTACTGCTTACAGACGGACGGCACGTCCGGCTCGGGAAGCAAACGGTAAATCAACTCCAGGTAATGCGTCGTGAAGTTCCGTTGCCAAAGTTTTAAATTATCAGTTCTCATATACCTTATCTTGCAGGGCCGAGCCTTATCGAAGAAGTGGCGGCGAACGCCGAGCCTGAGGTAGCGGCGGCGGAGGTAGCTGCTATTGCCGAACCCGGGGCGGCGGTAGGCGATGCGGTCGCAATTGCCGGGCTCGAGGTAGTGGCTGACGAGACAGTCACGATTGCTATGCCCGAGATGGCTACCACTGCCAAGCCTGAGGTGGCGGCGGGTGAGACGGCTACCACGGCCGAGCCTAAGGCAGCGGTGGATGAGACGGCTACAATCACTGAGCCCGAGGTGGTGGCGAGCGAAACGGGTACAATTGCTGGGCTCGAGATGGCCGCTCTTTCTTAAGAGTCGGGCACCGCCCTGATCATCGCTCTTCCCGCCTATGGTTCTTTGCCATCTCCTGGCGTCGCAAGCGTGACGACGGCTCTCGTGGAGTCAGGGGACGAGGCGACGGGAGGTGAGACCACCCCGATGGAGGAGGGAGACGCCGTTGTTGTATCAAGTGACGCTCTCGTCACGGTTCCGGCTGGCGACTCATCAGGTAGATTTTAGGTCACCGCCCCTCTTTTTTTTATTCCGCAATCTTTTTCAATCTTTCCTGACAGGGTTTATCCTGTTTCTAATGCAGGTGCGGCTAATGCTGATGTCGCGCTACCCGAGGCAGCGCCGTCAGTTACCGTCCTGACGGTGACCACCTCTCTACCTTCTCTCGCACTGTCTCAGATGCTGGAAGGTATGGATTTGTGACTCATCAGTCTTATCTCTAGGCTGTATAATTCATGTACTGACGTTACGTCTTTGTAGGAGTCCTTTTTGACCACCTGTATCAGGTGTTGTGCCCACACTTCTCCTTCCTGTCAGAGATTAGTTCGCCTGGTGGTGTCGGTGAGTATCTTTTCTAGACGACGTCCTTTCTCTAACGGACAGTCTCATTCTTGCTAATCCCTTTTTGTATTGCTTGTAGCCTTACAAATCGAAGGCGGGGACGAGGCTATCGTTGCGCCACCAATACTCCCAGCTCTGCCCCCTGTCGCAGCCGGTATAGCAGACTCTATTGTTCGTGTATTTTCTTTATTTCTTGAGTCGACATCTGATTGTGATTTATTTTGCAGCAATCACATCGACTCCAGCCCCGTTCAAGTCTCTTATCATAACACCGGCAGGGCCCTTTTCCAGACGTCCATCCTCAAAAGGTGCCGTGACCAGTCTGTGTATGCTGAGCGAATACGTCGAGGAGCTTGACGCGGAGGCTCCTACATCTGCCGCAGATTTCGCTGCCAAGGTCAATCCAATGCTGGCGACGCTTGTGAACTTTCATAATGAAGGCGTTGTCGAGTCTTGGGTTAATCACTGCAGGGAAATTGAAGCTTGCCTGCATGAGCTCGAGGTTGGACGTCCTGCTCCAGAAGTCCTGGCTATGAATGCTCAGCGAGCTGCGTGGGTTGAGCAGAGCACTCCCTACTTCTGTCATCTTGAACAAGAGGCGGCTTTAAAACGTAAGGAGTGTGGAGAGACTTCGAGCGAATCTGCCCGACTGCATGCTCAGGTTGATGCAAATGCTGCACAGTTGAAAGTTATCTTTGAAGGCCTTCTGCGATGCATCTCTGACGGGTTAACATTGAGGCAGCAGCTTGACGTCGTTGAGCGGGATGCACAAAATCGCGGGGCAGCTCAGCAGGCAGTCGAGAAGCAGCTTTCATCTTATTTGCAGCAACGAGCTCAGGTTGAAGCAGAGTTGGCCGCGGCAGCTGACCATGACGAGAGGATGAGGGGAGTGCTTGAGCAATTGATTGGCCTACTTAAGACGCTTCCCACCCAATAGTTGCTTTTGCGTCATTTGTAAATTTTGAATAAAATGTATTCATTCTTTTATTCTTTCATATGATGCATTTTGTACCCAATTGCATACCTGAATAAAAGATACATTTCTTTCGCAATGTATTGTGTCATCTTTCTGCTTACTTCTTTCTTTTGTTATCAGTATGTCACCTTAGCAAACATAGCCGGCAGATGATAGGGTGAGCATCTTGTTTTGGCTTCTTCAAGGGGTAGTGATGGCTTAGGCTTAGGAAGCAGGCTCAGATCTGATGCCTAAGACTTTTCAACTTCATGAGCCGTGAGGGTCTCATAAAGACTTTTCTCCCTACGAGTCGTGAGGATCTCGTAGGTGTATTTTCTCCTTAGGGGTCGTGAGGACTTCCAAGTGCGTTTTCTCTTGAGAGTCGTAACGATCTCACGAGAGAATTTTCTCCCTTACAAATCGAGAGGACTTATAAGTGATTGTTTCCCTCCTTGTCGATGTTCGACTTCGGAGAGTGTGGCCTGTAGATAGTCTATCTTGACCTCCTTATAGGGCACCGATGGCTTAGGAAACAGGGTTAGGATCTGCCACCTAAGACTTTTCAAATTTATGAGCCGTGAGAGTCTTATAAAGACTTTTCTCCCGATGAGTCGAGAGGATCTCGTAGGTGTATTTTCTCCTTAGGAATCGTGAGGATTCCCAAGCGCGTTTTCTCTTGAGAGTTGTAAGGATCTCACTAGAGAATTTTCCCTCTTACCAATCGAGAGGACTCGTAAGTGGTTGTTTCCCTCCTTGTCGAGATTCGACTTTGGAGAGTGTGGTCCGTGAATAATATGCAAGAGTCCGTTTTGGACCGACTTGCAGGGCTCCCGTGCTTAGGAAACAGGTTTTTTAATCCCCACTGCCTAAGGCTTTACCTTACGAGTCAAGACGAATCGAGAAGTTCTCGCAAGAATGTCCTAACGTCACAGTTAACTTTTGCTCTTTACGACAGAGGTCCGTTAGGGTCTGTGGTACTAGGGTTTTGCTCGTCGTACCATCGCGTTGGCTGATATATCTCTCGATAGGCAATCTTGCTGTTCGAGTAGCCTTGCGACTGTCGTGTCTCTGATCCCTTCGGGGGTTGGACAAGACGTCTTCAAGCAATCTTCTTAGGCAGTTTGACCGTCAGAAGAGCAAGCGTTAGGAATTTTGCCATGCCGCTTTTTACTTGAGGTTAGGCTCATTTTGGAGAGCCCCGATGAGTCATAACCACTCCGCGCTGGTGTGGAATGATCTCCGATAATCTTTCAGGTTTTATATGAGTTGCCGTCAAGACCCTGAAGCTAGGAATTTGGCCTTTGCTTCGTTTTGCTGGCATTGCGTCTGCTGTAATGAAACGAATGTCGCAGTTATCTCTAGGTTTCGTGTCAACCGTCGAGGCTTGGAACTAGGAATTTTGCCGTGGCTCTGTTGTTTGATTGTCGCGTCTGGATCCTGTTGGAGGAAGAACGCTGTGGTGACATCTCGTCTACTGTATCGAGACGAACGTCGAAGTGGCGATCACTCCATGCTAGTGTGGGATGATCTCCGGTAGTCTTTCAGGTTTTATATGAGTTACCGTCAAGACCCTGAAGCTAGAAATTTGGCCTTCGCTTCGTTTGCTTTGGCATGTCCGAATCCTGTTGGAGGAAGGACGCTGTAGTGACATTTTGTCTGCTGTATCGAGACGAACGTCGAGGTGGTGACCACTCCATGTGGGATGATCTCCGGTAGTCTTTCAGGTTTTATATGAGTTACCATCAAGACCCTGAAGCTAGGAATTTGGCCTTCGCTTCGTTTGCTTTGGTGTGTCCGAATCTGTTGGAGGAAGAACACTGTAGTGACATCTCGTCTGCTGTATTGAGACGAACGTCGAGGTGGTGACCACTCCATGTGGGATGATCTCCAGTAGTCTTTCAGGTTTTATATGGGTTACCATCAAGACCTTGAAGCTAGGAATTTGGCCTTCGCTTCGTTTGCTTTGGCATGTCTGAATCCTGTTGAAGGAAGAACACTGTAGTGACATCTCGTATACTATATCGAGACGAACGTCGAGGTGGTGACCACTCCATGTGGGATGATCTCCGGTAGTCTTTCAGGTTTTATATGAGTTACTGTCAAGACTCTGAAGCTAGGAATTTGGCCTTCGTTTCGTTTGCTTTGGCGTGTCCGAATCCTGTTGGAGGAAGAACACTGTAGTGACATCTCGTCTGCTGTATCGAGACGAACGTCGAGATAGTGACCACTCATGTGGGATGATCTCCGGTAGTCTTTCAGGTTTTATATGAGTTACCGTCAAGACCCTGAAGCTAGGAATTTGGCCTTCGCCTCGTTTTGTTTTGACCGTGAGATCTTTTGTTGATGTTGCATCTGCATCCTGCTGGACTGCGAAGGAACTCCATTGTTGACATTGCGTCTGGTGTAACGAGACGAATGCTGAGGTGGAGCTGGGATTTTGCCGTCACTCCGCTTTGCTGACCATGGGGTCTTCGTTGATGTTGCATCTACATCCAGCTGGACTGCGATGGAACGCCGTTGTTGATATTACGTCTGCTGTAACGAGACGAATGCTAAGGTGGAGCTGGGATTTTGCCATCATTCAGCTTTGTTTCGACCGTGAGGTCTTTCGTTGACGTTGCGTCTGCATCCTGCTGGACTGCGAAGGAATGCCGTTGTTGACATTGCGTCTGCTGTAACAAGACGAATGTTGAGGTGGTCTCCAGGCTATTTGTGAACCGTCGAGACTTGGCTCTCTTTTGGATGGAGCCTGGGGGAAGGTATGGTTCTCTCTTTGTTTGTGCCCCTGGATTGTATACAGGGATCGATATGATCTCACCTGTAGGGCAAAAAGTTTTGTTTTATATATTTTTCTTTCCGCGATGCTCTATCATTTCAGCATTTATATCGTGAAGTCGCAATTGACTAATCATTTCGGCTATTTTTCGCGGTGCCCAATCATTTCGGCTATTTGTTTTATTTACTCGCTGCTTTTTATTGCGAGTTGCCCAACCATTTCGGCTATTTTGTATGCATACATTTTTACTTGCTGATTTTGTTGCAAGATGCCCCATCATTTCGGCTATTTCATATGCATTTTTGGCTCGCTGATTTTTTTATCGCGAATGTGTAACTTGGAATCTGGTGCCAGTCTTAGCATCAGCATCGCTGCGACTGGAATATTGCCAGGAGCGAATCATCATTTGCCGTGAAAGGACTTGGGATTTGATACCAATTTAGGCATCAGCATCGCTATAACTGGGATATTGCCAGGAGCGAATCATCATTTGCCTCTGTCGATGTCGAACAAAGGTGGCTTAGCAAACAGGGTTAGGATCCTGTCGACTAAGGCTTTTTGATTTTACGAGCCGTAAGGGTCTCATAAAGGTATTTCTCCCTACGAGTCGTGAGGATCACGTAGGTGCGTTTTCTCCTTAGGAATCGTGAGGATTCCTAAGTGTGTGTTCTCTTATAAGTCGTAAGGATCTTACAAGAGTGTTTTCTCCTTATAAGTCGAGAGGACTTACAAGTGTTGTTTGCTGTACGAGCATATCCCTAGTCACGAATGGGACTTTGTTAGGGAAATGTTTATTCGCGCCCGTGGATTGTATACAAGGGTCGGCATTGAACCTCTTGTAGGGCAGTATCGGAGGTTGGGATGGCTTAAGAATAGGTTTAGATCCCTGTAGCTTAAGGCTTTTGAATCCTATGAGCCGTGAGGGTCCCTAGGAGGGTTCTCCTTACGAGTCGTGAGGATCTCGCAAGTGTAATTTCTCCTTAGGAATCATGGGGATTCCTAAGTGTGTTGCTCCCTTGTGAGTCGTAAGGATCTCACGCAGGTGGTTTCTCCTCACAAGGTCGAGGGGACCTTGCAAGTGTTTTTTAACAAGATTGCGCCCTTTCGGGTTTTCACAAAAACTCGCCGGTAGCCCTGCTGTTTTTACTCACGAAGACCTTTCGGGTTTTCATCCGTGCCCATTTTTCTTATGGACGTACCAATTTTTTTTAACGAGTCTGCGCCCTTTCGGGTTTTCACAAAAACTCGCCGGTAGCCCTGCTGTTTTTACTCACGGCGCCCTTTCGGGTTTTCATCCGTGCCCATTTTGCTTGTGGACGTACCAATTTTATTTATTTTTTTAACGAGTCCGCGCCCTTTCGGGTTTTCACAAACATCGCCGGTAGTCCTGCTGTTTTTACTCACGGCGCCCTTTCGGGTTTTCATCCGTGCCCATTTTGCTTGTGGATATACCCTTTTTTTTGTTTTTTTTTGTCAGCCTTAGGATGCTGCGGTCCGTAGTAGTCTATCGACGTTTCGGTCAACAGCCAGTTTCAGGATATAGTGGTCCATGGTTAGTTTAAGGACATTTCAGTCCATGGTTAGTTTAGAGACATTTCGGTCAATGACCAGTTTTAGGACATAGCGGTCCTTCTCTGCCATATTTGAGGCGAATTTCTGGTTTACGGACTTTTCGGTCCATGGGGCTTTCTCTATGAATAAGCACGATGCCCCCGGCATGTCCACCTTTTTAGGGGCGTGAGATTGTGGCGGGTTCACTTTCCAGTTTTCAGACAGCGCGAACTTACCCTGTTGATATTGGTCTTCAACCCAATTTTTGAAGACGAAGCAATTTTCGATCGGATGGCCCAATACTCGGTGGTAGGGGCAGTAATTGGGATTGTTGACATCGTTCAGTTGTAGTGGGTGTTTCGGATCCGGCAAATTGATGAGTCTGTTGCGCACTGCTAGCTCGAACAGTCTCCTCGTTTTTTCCTGGAGAAACGAGTAAGGTCGTCCCAGTCTCTCATCGAGAGATTGCCGTTTGTTGCTTTAGCGAACAACCGGTCTTGGGTCACTCGGTTGTTGTTGAGCGTTGGCGAAAAATACCGCCTTACCTCCGCTTTTCATTCATCTTCATCGGATGATGAAGGGTCTTGACTCAGCTGATCCAATCGAGTCATTTTATCCATGAGCTCTTGGAAAGCTGTCAGCTTGAAGAGGGCCATATACGAGGACGCCTTTGAATTTGGGTCAAAGGTGGATATGAGCATTCCCATGTCAGCAACTTCATCGATGCGTTGCTTGTATTTGACCAGAGATTTCGCCATCGGGTAACACATTGAACCAAAGTCTCATTCGGTCTAACCCTTTCGTTGACCAGTGTCGTCACGGTAGTGCGTTTATTCACACTAGCGAATCTCTGACAGGAGGGCATCTCCATTTCGTCGAAGGTATTCATGGAGTCATTTGGGAGTTCCGCATACCATTCGAAGGCAATGCTCGCCAGACAGCCGAAGAACTGTCAGAGGAGAAGTATATCAGTATTGCCGCACATGGGTTCAAATCACGCAGTGTGCTGGTGAGGATTCCCAGCTCCTTTGTACACGTGGCACGTTGGAAGTGTGTACTCTGGCAGGTACTGTATTTGATCGTACCATGTCGGATACGGTCAACCGTTCTTGATTGATCTATTTGAGGCTTCACTGGAGTAGTGAGTCTTGATTTGCTGAGCGGCATGTTCGTTCAGCTTTGCTTTTGAGAACATTTCCTCTTCGGCTGTTGATGAGACTCGTAGAGGATTTGAAATGCCACCCTTGTCTTTAAGAGTAACTACCGGCAGTTCATTCGCTTGTGATTCTGATCGAACCATCATTCCAGCCATATTCTGAATCAGAAGGGCCATCTGGTTCTTTTTAGTGGACATTTCTGCCGCTTCTGCATCTCCCTTTTTCAGAGCGTGCTTTTAGGAAATCAATATCCTGCCCTTTCTCTATTCCTTCTCCAGGTGCGTCTTCGGGATTTACCTTAGACGATGGATTAACGAGTGGTGCCGCCTGAGCAAGCATCTCCTGCAGCTTTTCACGTTGCAGTTGAAATTTTGTTAAGGACCGAGTTTGAGGTCGGTGTCTTGTAGAAGCTGGAATTCACCACTTAGACTATGTGAACTACTATGCCCCCAGGCTTGGGGTGTTTGGAGTTTTTGGCCTTTGGAGTTTGCTTCGGGCACTTGAGCTTATTGGGCCTCTCTTTTTTGTGAAAAGCCGCTTTGGTCTTGGGAGGAACCGCTGTATAGGGATCCGCCTTGGGATGAGTCCCCTTGACCTGCTTCCACACCTTATATATAGATGAGGAAAGTTTCTTTAGGGAGCGAACTGGTTTCTGCTCTCGTGGGATCTCCATGGGCTGCGGAGATTTCTTTAATATTGCGGTAGGAGAATTTTGTCTGACCCTTCGCAATAATTTGAAGCTGTTCCCGGTTGGAACAACATTCACCACTGGGGTTGAAACATGACCATACGGAGAACTGCCCCCAGCTCATTTTGTATGATGCCAATATCGACGTCGACCATTTCTTACGGCCGGGATTTGATTAGCTTCAGGATTTTGCCGAGCCTGCCCCCTGTTTCCTTTGAGAGCTTGAATATTCTGCCCCCTGCGTCGACCTTGGTCCTTGGCATGTACCAGTTGTTTGAGGACTGATTCTGTCGGCAAAGCTGCTGCTTGGGGAGCCCGCCTGTGGACAACAGACATCCTCTGGGCTTCCTCCATCGGCGTTGAGGCACCGAGGGTGGGAGGTGGGAGCATCGACCCAAAGAGAAACCCGTTGATTTCTTGAAGAGCCGGATTGCAGAAATTTGAGGCTGCAAGTGACCCATACTTGACTCCACCGGATATGATAGAGCCTGAGTTGCTAGGGTGGGAGCAAACGCCATTCTTCATAGAGACGAAATGCCGGCTTCAGTATCCACTCCCCTATGGGCAACAAAAAACATACACACCGCGATTATCTGATCGCGGGAAAAACACGACACACGAAGTGTGGAGTGGAAAGAGGAAAATGTCCCACCGGGTGTGCCAGAATCTGTTCCCCGCCGAAAGACGAGGCCGGGACGTTGGGATGTCCGGGCCTGAACTCCGAGGGCAGATGCTATTTGGTGCTATCCGTCCACCTCTCCGAAGATGCCAAGTTGATTTATGGCACCGTGTATCGAAGGTGTGAGCGGATGCGGCCGATGTAGCAGACTTCATCAGATTCCCCCTCATTGTGAGGGGTTTTTGATTGTGGGGACGCTCTTCCCTGCAGGCGCAAGCCCCTGCAGTTAATTACGCTACCGCATCGCGATAACAACTTTCTCCTTCTCCAGATGGTCACCTAGTGTCGTGGGTGTTTATTTTGTTTTTGGTTGCCCGTGGATTGTATACAGAGACTAATTTATGTTGTCGCCCGTAGGACGTGGATTAGTCCAAATCCGTATTTTCTTAGATTTGGGTTTGGGGGTTGGGTTTAAGGATACGTTAGTCTCGTTTGAGACTAAGATCAACTTAAACGTTTGTTAAGAATACGTTAGTCTAATTTTTAGACTAAGATCGACTTAACGTTTGTTAAGGATACGTTAGTCTAATTTTTAGACTAAGATCAACTTAACGTTTGGATACGTTAGTCTAATTTTTAGACTAAGATCAACTTAACGGGATCGTTTAGATTCAACAAAAGAGCATTTGGGCTGTATTGTTTAGTTTAGAGACATTGCGGTCGATTACCAGTTTAAGGATATGGTGGTCCGTTACCAGTTTAAGGACATGATGGTCTATTGTTAGTTTAAGGACATTTCGGTCCAGGTTAAGGACATCATAGTCCATGGGTTTAAGGACCCCATAGTCCAATGTTAGTTTAAAGACATCACGGTCGAGGTTAAGGACATCATAGTCCGTGGATTTAAGGACTCTACAGTCCGATGTTAGTTTAAAGACATCACGGTCGAGGTTAAGGACATCATAGTCCGTGGATTTAAGGACTCCACAGTCCAAGGTTAAGGACATCATAGTCCATGAGTTTAAGGACCCCACAGTCCATGAAGTGTCTGGTTGTCGAGACCCGTCACCTCTCTGAAGACGTTGAAGGATTACAACGGCAAGTATCAGAGGAGTGAAGAGATGTATCCTTGAACCAATATTGATTGAGAGATCTGTAGTCCAATTTGGGACTAAGATCAAAGAATTAATGAGCATATGGGCTCAGTTAATCCGAATTGAGGACTTATAGCCAATTTGGGCTAAGTCCAACAAATGTTTAACATTTTATTGTTCTGGGCTGTTGAGCCTTTATTTGGGCTTGGCCCTTTTAATAATGCTGAGTATTAGATCCTGACATTTTTTGTCTTGTATTGAATGCATAGCATTCATCAGAACAATGTGTGTTCTGACAGCACGCCACGTGGCGTATCAGGCGCTTTGCGCAAATTAAAGAGCGATTGCGCTTCTGCCAAGCAGCGCACACGAAAATGACACGTGTTGCGCTTAGCGCTAAGCGCCAGTTTATTAGCGCATTGCGCTTTTAATTTATGAGCGCTTTGTGCTGATTTAATGGCGCACCAGTGAGTGACACGTGGCACGCTTGGCGCTGAGCGCCAACCCATGAGCGCAGTGCGCTGTTTCAGAAGCGCAAAGCGCAATCTGTGTTTGTGCTTGACACGTGGCATGTTTTGGCTCTGAACGCCGGTCCAAGGAGCGCAAAGGCGCAGTTCAAGAGTGCAAGGCACTTTCCAATAGCGCAAAGCGCATCTGATCAATTTTAAGATCAATGAACAAATTTTATGTTCTTCTTAAAGAAGGCTTTGCCTCAAGATTCAAGAACAAAAGTTCTTGTTTATAAAACGCTCTGCCTTTGTAGATCAAGGATCTGTGAATGAAGTAAAATATTTCTTTTAATTTTTTATAATTAGATCTTTTGATCTTTTTGATCTTTTTTTTTATCAAAGACCTTGGTCTTTTGTAGATCTATGATCTTTTTAGAAGATAATTCTTCTTCTTTTTACGAGATGATTTCATCTCTGTGGTTCAAGAACTAGTTCTTTACCTTGAAGATGAAGAAAATGCTCTTCTTTTTCTAAAGCCTTGCCTTTCTTTCTCTTTGAGTTTTCTCAAAGTTTTTAGAGTGTTTTTTCTATATCCTTCTGTATATCTGAGACTTGAAGTCTTGGGGCCTTTATATAGGGCCAATTGATTTGTTGAATCAGTTTTAAGAGATCTTTCTCTCTGATTTGGGAATATTTCCCACCGTTGGATCTTTGATCCTAAGGCTTCTGTTTTACAGAAGATAATTTTCTTGTTTTAATAAGATTGGAAAGATCTTTCCATAACAGAATTTCGGTTCTGATTAATTAATAATTTATTATTATTAGATCATTTGATCTAACGGTGGGGAATTTTTAATTCCAGCGCTGGCGCATCCGTGTTTGACACGTGGCGTGCAGCGCAGAGCGCAGCGCAACTGCGCTAGCGCACCCGTGTTTGACACGTGGCACGCAGCGCAGAGCGCTGGATCTGAAGCGTTGCTTCAACTTTTAAATTTTGAATTTTAAAACAGAGCTTTGCTCTGATTGGGGGTGCGCTGTCTAGGGCGCAGCGGCGCTAGCGCGTTTGTGTCTAGCACGTGGCGCTCAGCGCGCAGAGCGCTGAATCTGAAGCGTTGTTTTAATTTAAATTTTGAATTTTGAAACAGAGCGTTGCTCTGATTGGGGGGAACAGCCTCGCAGGGAGGTCAAGGTAGATTTTCTACAGGCCACACTCTCCGAACTCGAACATCGATAAGGAGGGAAATAATCACTTATGAGTCCTCTCGACTTGTAAGGAAGAAAATTCTTTTGTGAGATCCTTACGACTCTCAAGAGAAAAACACACTTAGGAATCCTCACGATTCCTAAGGAGAAAATACACCTACGAGATCCTCTCGACTCATAGGGAGAAAAGTCTTTATGAGACCCTTACGGCTCATAAAGTCGAAAAGTCTTAGGCGGCAGATCTGAACATATTTCCTAGGCCATCGCTTCTTATCTCGATTCAGGGAACCTTGGCGAGAACCTCTCAATTCGTTTCGACCCGCAAGGAAATCAGTGTCTTTGCGAGAATCTCTCGATTCGTCTCAACTTGCAGGGAAATTAGTGTCCCTACGCATAAAGAAAATTCTCTTGTGAGATCCTTACGGTTCTCAAGAGAAAACGCACTTAGGAGTCCTCATGACTCCTAAGGAGAAAAGACACCTACGAGATCCTCACGACTCGTAGGGAGAAAAGCCTTTGTGAGACCCTCACGGCTCATAAAGTTGGAAAGTCTTAGACAACAGATCCTAACCCTGTTTCCTAAGCCATCGCTACCTTATAAAGAGTTCAAGATGAACTGTTATCTACCATCTATGGGCCACACTTGCCAAAGCTGCATGCCACTGAAATGGAGAAGTTACTCATGTGCATAAAAACTACTTCACGCCAGAGTAAAACATAATGAAATAGAAGGGTGCGGCTCATGGAGATGAGGGTTTGGAACTATATCTCTTAAGAGTCGAGATTTGAGTCAATGATAAATGACGACGCTTGTGTCCGCTCGTTATCTTCTCAGATCAAGATTCTGAAAATTATATACCAACCCGAAACTGGTCATACGCTATGAATTACTCTGCACTACTTCACCCACGTATATACTTACATGGGCAAAGTAGTGGGGGGCATTTGTTCCCACCAAAAAATTTCTGCGCAAAAGAGCCCAAGGTATCAAATGGCAGCTATACGCTTAAGAAAATGTGAACCAGTATTTTCCGGGCTGTATTTTGACAAACTCCCGAATATGAAACAGCTAAATTCTGATAGTGTCGAAAGCGTCTCAAAAAAGCCTTCGATTTGATATATTATGGGCCTCATAATTCATCCTGGATCAAAAGTTAAGAGTAAATGTGCTATGCACGTGTAATCTAAAGAAGAAAATGCGAACCAGTATTTTCCTGGCTGTATTATGACAAACTCTCGAATGATAAAAAACTAAATTCTGATGGTATCAAAAGTGCCTCAAAAAATCTTTCGATTTGATATATTATGGACCTCATAATTCATCCAGGATCAAAAGTTATGAGCAAATATGCTACGCACGTGTAATCTAAAGTAATGCTCTACTACATGGGAAATGCATTTTTAGTCCCACATCGGGAAAAAGAGAGATCCTTTCTCTACCATTCCCATATAAATAAGAGGGGATACCTCTTAGAAAAGGATGAGTATTCCATAATACTCAAAAGAGATCATTTCTCTATAGGAGCTTGCTCCCCCCCCATAATGCGCATATGCGCAGGCGCCATGTGCGCCACGTGCAATGCATGTGCGCCCGCTACGTGCGCGCCATGTGCAACGCACGTGAGCCAAACATGTGCAACGCACGTGGGAGTATTCTATAATACTCAAAGGAGATAATTTCTCCATAGGAGCTTGCTCCTCCCATAATGCGCATATGCGCAAGCGCCATGTGTGCCACGTGCAATGCACGTGCGCCCGCCACGTGCGCGCCACGTGCAACGTACGTGAGCCAAACACGTGCAACGCACGTGGGAGTATTCCATAATACTCAAAAGAGATTATTTCTCCATAGGAGCTTCCTCCCCTCATAATGCGCATATGTGCGAGCTCTATGTGCGCTACGTGCAAACATGTGCGTCCAACACGTGCGACGCACGTGCGCGAACTCAAAGAAGCTTTTTTCAGCAGCGAGAAGCTTAAACTCCAGCCTGTCTTTACCCCTAATGAGTGGGACATAGTTCAAAGGGTACATCCCTCCACACCTTCGATATATGGCGCTGTAATCTCTCAGTGTCGTCGGAGAGGTGGTGGGTCCCAACGACCAATGATCCTTCTTTTCAAAAAAAAGGAGAAGAAAGAAAAAAAAAAGGAGATAGAAAAACAGATAGAGGAACCCCCCTATAAACTTGGAGAAATCTCAGGAAGAAGAGCCAAGCTCTTGATAGAAGAACTTCTTTTCTTCAAGGTAAAAAGAACAGAGAGATGAAATCATCTCATAATTGAAAAGAAGAATTCACTTCTTTAAAGATCATAGATCTACAAGACTAAAGTCTTTTAAAAAAAAAGAGATCAAGAGATCTCATCATAAAAAAAGAAGAACATAATTCTTCTCACAGATCATAGATCTATAAGACAAATTGTCTTTCAGAGATCATCTCATTATAAAAAGGAGGGGGGAGAATTTTTCAATTCTCTTAAGGATCACAGATTCATAAAGGCAAAGCCTTATCATCAATACAAGAGATTGAAGCATCTCCTATAAAAATAAGAACTTTTGTTCTTAGGATCTTGAGACAAAGTCTCTTCTAAGGGAGAATTTATTTCCCAGATCATAAAATTGATCGAATGCGCTTCTGCGCTCTTAGACTGGCGCTCAGCGCCGAGCGCACCACGTGTCACTCATGAGTGCGTCACTCAACAGTTAGCACTTTGCGCTTTTAAACTAGCGCACTGCGCTCATGGACTGGCGCTCAGCGCCAAGCGCACTACGTGTCACTCATGTGTGCGCCACTGAACTAATAGCGCAATACGCTCATAAATTGGCGCAATGCGCCCATCATCTGGCGTAAGCGCCAAGCGCGACACGTGTCCCTCATGTATGCGTTATTCGGCAGAAGCGCACTGCGCTCTTTGACTGGCGCAAAGCGCCAGGCGCACCACGTGTTGCGCTGAATATAAATTGTTCTTTAATAAGCCTAGGGCTATGATGAATGCTCAGCATTCAATAAAATACAGAAATACTGTCAGAATCCAAATCAATGCTCAGCATTGCTAAAAGAGCCGAGCCCAAATAAAAGCTCAACATCCCAAAATAAATGTTAAACATTTTAACTTAATTGGACTTAGTCCAAGACTGGCCATAAGTCCTCAACTCAGATTAACTGAGCCCATACGCTTATAAATCTTTTAACAGATCTTAGACCCAAATTGGGCTAAAGATCTCCCAACCAAAATGCTACCATCGACTGTCGTCAAAGGAGGGTAGTATTTGAGATTCCAGACCATCCGATCTTCTATTTCAAGAGCGGAGATCGTACCCTGGAGCCAGGTACCTACAAAGCAAAGCAAAGGGAAGCAGTAGTTGCAGCAGCTCATGCAGAAGAAGAATTAAGACCGGAGGTAGTTCGAGAGTTCGACGATATATTTCCTGACGATATATCAGGTTTGCCTCCCGATCGAGCTCTTGAATTCAGTATTGATTTAGTACCAGGAGCACAACCGGTGATCAAAGCACCGTATAGACTAAGTTCGGAAGGTTTGAAGGAAGTCCGAACACAGTTGGACGAATTATTGGCGAAAGGATGGATTCGTCCCAGCACTTCAAGTTGGGGAGCACCTGTACTACTGGTGAAGAAGAAGGAAGGTTCATACAGAATGTGCATCGATTATAGGGCCTTGAACGAAGTCACTATAAAGAAAAAGTATCCACTCCCGCGCATCGATGATTTATTCGATCAGCTAAGTGGATCTTGTGTTTTCTCTAAATTGGATCTTCGTTCAGGTTATCATCAGGTGAAGGTCAAGGAAGCTGATATTCACAAAACAGCTTTCAGAACTCGCTATGGACATTACGAATTTCTAGTGATGTCATTTGGAGTGACCAATGCACCAGCAATATTCATTAACCTAATGAATCAAGTTTTCAGGGAGTATTTAGATAGGTTTGTTGTCATCTTCATCGACGACATCCTGGTATATTCTAAGAATCGGAAAGAGCATGCAGAGCATCTACGAATTGTCCTGGAAACTCTTTGTCAACATAAGCTTTATGCCAAGTACAGCAAATGCGAGTTTTGGCTAAATCAAGTTGGTTTTCTTGGACATATTGTATCAGGAGAAGGAATTTCTATGAATCCAGCCAAAGTTTCAGCAGTTAGCGAATGGCCTACACCAAAGTCAGTGAAAGACATTCGGAGTTTCTTGGGTTTAGCTGGATATTACAGAAAATTCATTAAAGGATTCTCAAAGATAGCAACACCCCTGACCAAGCTCACAAGAAAAGATGAAGAATTTGTGTGGTCAGAAACATGGGAACAAGCTTTCGTAGAACTCAAGTCAAGATTGACATCTACACCTATTCTCGTAATACCGGATCAATCTGGAGGATTCGAAGTGCATTGTGATGCATCCGGTAAGGGATTAGGATGTGTTCTACATCAGCACGGTAAGGTTGTGGCTTATGCTTCAAGACAACTGAAGACTCATGAGCGCAATTATCCGACGCATGATCTGGAGTTGGCAGCCGTCATCTTTGCCTTCAAGATTTGGCGCCCCTATTTACTTGGTGAACGAGTGAACATCTACACAGATCATAAAAGTCTGAAGTATGTGTTTACTCAAAAGGAGTTGAATATGCGGCAGAGAAGATGGTTAGAACTCATGGCGGACTTTGACATCAACTTGCAATATCACCCAGGGAAGGTGAATATAGTACCTGATGCTCTTAGGCGCCAACCATTATCGATGAATCTCACCGCTCAGTGGAAGCTTCAGCAAGACTTGCATCAGATGGAGATTGAAGTGGTCATGCCAGGTAATACTTCAAGTTTGATGAATCTACAAGTTCAATCAACCATTGTCAATCAGATCAAAGCAGCTCAAGCAAGTGATGCTAAGTTGCAAAGGATCAGAGAACAAGTGGAGAATGGTCTCAGAACAGACTTCATCATCCATGAAGACGGATCTTTGAGATACGGCAGCAGATTGTGTGTACCAAAGGGTCCTGTTCGGGAAGAGTTAATGAAAGAAGCTCACAGCTCTCCCTACTCAGTACATCCTGGAGGTACCAAAATGTACAAAGATCTACGGCAGAATTATTGGTGGCATGGAATGAAGCGTGAAGTAGCCAAAAGTGTCGCAAAATACTTGGTGTGTCAGCAAGTAAAGGCTGAACATCACAGGACAGCTGGATTACTTCAACCGTTACCAATCCCAGAATGGAAGTGGCAGCATATCACGATGGAATTTGTGACTGCTTTTCTTCGCAGCACAAAGGGTAACGATACTATATGGGTCATTGTGGATCGACTCATAAAGTTGGCTCACTTCATCCCATTTTGAGTTGGCCAATCAACTGAGACACTAGCAAAGAAGTACATGGAGGTAATAATCTAATTAAGATTTAAACACTTCATAATGTACTATCTCTGATACCCATGAACTCATACAGGAAATTGTGAGACTTCATGGAGTACCGGTCTGCATTGTCTCCGATCGTGACACCAGGTTCCGATCGCAATTTTGGCAGAGTCTGCAAGCTAGCTTGGGAACAAGTCTGAACTTCAGCACGGCTTATCATCCACAAACAGATGGTCAGTCGGAACGAACTATTCAGATCTTGGAGGATATGCTCAGAGCGTGTATGCTAGACTTCAAAGGATCGTGGGAAGATCACCTGCAGCTTGTGGAGTTCGCGTACAATAACAGCTGCCAAGCAAGCATAGGAATGGCACTTTTTGCAGCATTGTATGGAAGGAAGTGTCGATCACCATTAAGTTGGGACGACATCGGAGATAGGGAACTTCTTGGACCAGAGATGATAGTAGCGACCGTTGATGTGGTTCGTACTATCAGGGAAAGAATGCGCATAGCTCAAGATCGACAGAAACACTGGGCTGATGCAAAGAGACGACACTTGGAGTTCCAGCCAGGAGACCATGTATTCTTGAAGATATCTCCGAACCGCGGAGGATCCGATTTGGAAGACGGGGTAAATTGAGTCCGAGATACATTGGACCGTTCGACATACTCGAACGAGTCGGTGAAGTAGCATACCGCTTAGCGCTTCCACCCTCATTAGAAGGAGTGCATAATGTGTTCCACATATCCTAACTCAGAAAGTATGTGAATGACCCCAGCCATGTACTTGATCATTCCAAGCTCACTATACAGCCCGACTTGTCTTGTGAGCAACAACCTGTAGAGATCCTGGACAGAAAAGTGAAGACACTTCGGAACAAGGAAGTTAACTTGATCCGGGTAATGTGGAGGAAAGACACTCCAGGAGAATCCACGTGGGAAAGGGAAGATGAAATGCGTACAAGATATCCTCACCTTTTTGTAAACTAGTCCTCAAATAAAACTTGTAAATTTCGAGGACGAAATTTTTTGTAAGGAGGGTAGATTGTAACAACTCCAATTTTTGTATACATAAATTTGATTTAAATTTGAAGTATACTTGAAGTATTTAATGTTGCTGTTATCACTTTAAGTATCTATTTTCCCACAATAATTACAAGAAGGAGCTTGTAGCTCATTGGCAATACCTTGCACTGCTGAACCAAGCCACCAGAGTACAAATCCCATATCCTGCATTATTTTTAGATTATTTTTCTTTTAAAATTCTTGGAAGCCCAACAGTCCACAGGCCATAACTCCCAAAAGTTGAACTGAACCCTAAAAAGTGAATATACCATGAGCTACGTCTGAAGACCCCCCACCCAACGACCACCGGACTCGGCCGGCGCCCCGGCCGGACTCGGCCGGACGGCCGAGTCCCCAAAATGAAAAAGTTGCCTTTTCACATTCTAAACTCCCCTGTTTACACCATTTTAATGGATCGGTTTCCGAATGTTAATTACACCCAATTTAATACAAATTTTAATGATTTTTCTTTAATTTTTACAATTTTTTTTAAAATAAAAACCTTTCACCTACCCTACCCTAGCCTACCCTATAAATAGACCCCCTACCCTCTACCCTCTTATCCCAAAATACTAGGTTTACTCTCTCAAAATTTTTACAAGAAGGGTGTTCTTTGAAATCGAGTTCACGGCGAAGCTCTGACGGAATTCCGGCGACGTTTTTTCGAAACAACCGGCGACGAAACAACCCCTCGGCCACTCATCTAGTTTCCCTATACTCTTTAGTATAGATCGAAACCCGTAAGCCCCATTCTTTCCTTCTTTCTATTTCTTAAAAATACGAAATTACGAAACCCGACGGAAATCGGAACAAACCGATTTCAGATTCGGTTTTCTATAAAATCTCACTTGTCACCAATTCCATAATACTTAAATTTATTCATGTTGACTATTAATCACATAACAATTAATTTGGACAAAATTTCTCATATGAAATGATAACTTTTGCAATATCGTATTCTTTTTCACTTTAATACCATAATATTCATTTTTCTTCTTCTAATCAATTCAAACATTCCTAAACACCTCTATCTTGACCATTAAACTTGTAAAATTCAATTTGAATAAGTTTTCACACATGAAATGATAACCTTTTCAATTTACCGTGTTTTTACACTTTAATACCATCACGTTTCCATTTCACATTTAACCCTTAACTTGCTATACATTTAAAGTAGAGCACGAGGTAACGACCTACCTCCACACACACGCAAATACAACCCTAAAATGATATCATCAAAACTTAGAATACGATAAAACGAAATTTTCATTAAAATACCATAAGCTTCATAAAACCATTCTTAAAGGTTTTAGATTTGTTACACTTTTAAGTAAATATATCTTTAATAGGAAAAAATATGATAAGTTATGGACATCGATCGTTTATCTAAACCTGACTTTGTGGTGTCTAGACAAGTATGTCTAAGGTAAGTGGTTACTTAATTAGGGCCACTACTTGTAGTGGAGAGCCCCCCACTTACCTGGCACTTACCTGGCCGCAATTGGCGGTGAAGAGGCGATTTGAGGGTTCTAACGACTTGTCGTTTAGACCTTTTAGAAATAGGCTAGTTGGCTTAGAAAACCCTAGAATCTAAAATACGGAAAATTACACTTTGCAAATAAATACCTTTTACTTTATAAAACCGTTTTCTAAAGGATTAGTATTTTACAATCTTTGCAAAGCGCCGCTACAACCCATCTTTGGGGAACCCGTTCGGGATCGTGCGGTTTATCGCGCACCCTCGGGCTAGTAGTGCGAGATTCAGACCTCCGCAAGGAGCATTCGGTCTCGAAAGGTTTAAAATACGATATCTTAAGAAAATGAGATTTTTGGAATATAAAATATTTATTAAAATTATTTTTGTATAAATATATGTATATTTATCATTTAAATATCTATTTTATTATAATATAAATTTTCCACCTTTTTCCTAAAAATCACAAAGAATATATTTTACACTAAAATACCATGAACTTCAAATAAACAATATTACAACTAGGATATTCTCACTAGAAATGTCACAATATAAAATCCACCCTCATTACAACCCTAAAGACAAACAATAAATATTTGAGGTGTATTTTGAAAAGTATATAAAAGTATTTTTACATAAAACCCCCTCATGTTTAATAAATTACCCTAAGGACCCTAGCAATTATAAGACTTCGATTCACATTTCTGATTGTCTGACTCAGGTTTGAGTCTGATTAATCTGACTTGAATATGATTCAAGTCAATCTATAATCTACAAGTTTCCAATTCAAAATGAACACATGAATCCATGAATACAATTATCAATTTACACAACTTGACTGAATCGAACCATGGATATATATTCCTTTTATATGATTCTCGGTATCCCATTTACATGACTCTACGGTTATAACCGTTTCCTGATATCATGGTTTCGGTCGGTCAGTCAATCAATCATGCAATCAATACAATTTTACAAAATAACAATACAAACAAGACATCGCGGGGTTTAAGGGGTAGATTGGTACGGAAGGTGTTAAAGGTGGCACGAGGTGGTGAGACTTAACACACATAACATGAATCCAGTTGCTGTTGTACCGTGGAATAAACGGTACCTTGTACTATACGTGCCCTTAGTCTCTGGCATATAGAGACTCCCCTCTTATACACTGGCATTCTTCTGTACCAAGCTACAAACAACAGCGTTGACATAACATTACAACAATAGTTTACACTTTAAAATGTATCTTCTTATTCTGCCTTTTCTACTTCCCTCTTACCTTTGGGACTTACCGAGTGACTTGTTCGCTGACGACATTCTGTTTCTTTCTTCTTTGAATGTCGTCAGGTGATTTGGACTCGGTAGAGGTTGAGCCATCGCAAGAAGACTTGGAGCAGTTCACTGAAGACCCTGCACTGTAGTTTCATTGTACGCTTTTCCTTTCTGTACTTTTCATTTCCTGTTATGCCACTGTTTAGGCATCTTTTTATTTCAGTTGTATTTCCTTTTATGTATTATACAAAGAATGTTAATAAATAAAAGTTGCTGTTCTTTTACTTCTTGTCTCTTGTGTATTTATTTATATTGCTTAGATACGCTTAGCGTATGTACTTCTGAGTATGTACGTAGCGGACCTCGTCGCGTCTCCTTCGCCATACACTGGGAAATGGGGCGTGACAGGTTTTGTTGGTGGCCCATGCAGGTCAGAGCTGTATGAATCACTATCATGCAGTTCTGTTCTGCGTGAACAACCTAAGCAATATAACACAAGAACCAGCAACTAAAAAATTCTTTACAATTCATGTTCCTTGAATCTTGCAATTTCATATTCCTTGAATCTTATCATTTCATGTACTTGAATCTGTCCTAACCCAAATTTTTCTTCAGGGTTATGGATTCTCCGAACAACACCAGCACCAACGTCAACAACACACCCCCAGCACTACCTCTCACACCAGCTGTTCCTGCGCCACCTACCGAGCAAACAGTGCTACTTGAGGCAATCCGCAGCCTTCTCGAGGGACAGCAACAACTCTTGAACCGTCCCGAGACTGACGCTCCGGGGGTAAAGCAATTCAGGGCTTTACATCCGAAGCAGTTCTTAGGAAAGGGGAGCCCACTGGAAGCTGAGGAATGGGCTCAAAGTATCGAGGATGATCTGGCCGCAGCACAAGTGCCAGACATCGCTTGGGTCCGTGTAGCGAAACTACAGCTCACGGACAACGCTCGCAACTGGTGGAAGGCGGAAGAAAGCCGTCTTGCACAACCGATTGAATGGAAAACGTTTCGCGAGAAGTTCGATGCGAAATACTTCCCTGTGACTGCCAGGTTTGCCATGGAGCAGCAGTTCATTCATCTACAGCAAGGATCAATGTGGGACAAATCGGTAGATGAATACGACGCTGAATTCACCATGTTAAGCCGGTAAGATATGTCGCAATAGTTCAGTTTTAAATATCACATACCACACAGCTAACACTATCCTTGAACAGATTCGCGGCACATTTGATACCGACGGACGATATCAGAGCCCGTCGTTTCCAACAAGGACTGGACACGGAGATTCAGGCTGCTTTAGCCACAGGAAAATTTTTGACCCATGAGGATGCTCTAGAAGCTGCTGGCAGTTATGAGGCAGTGATAAAAGCAAGGGGCAGATCTCAGTCTGCAGGAGTCAAGTGTCTTGCTAACCAAATGGCAGGTGGAGCCTCGTCCAGACCACCTTTTGTGCCAAGACGTCCTGGAGCACCAATCAGCAGACCCAGCCCAGCCTTTTGTAACTACTGCAAGAGAAATGGGCATCTGGCGAGAGATTGCCGACGTGCGAACAACCTTTGCTTGATCTGCGGCTCAGCTGCTCATGGTATTGGGGCTTGTCCTCATAAACAAAACCTAGTTGCTACACCCAGGCCAGCAAACAATCATCCACATCGTCCAGCCATCCAAGCCCCTGCTCCAAGACTTGCACTGCCTGCACCACCCAGAGGACCACAAGCTGCACCACCTCCTCGACAGTTCCATCAAGCTCAAAGGAACGTTCCGAGGAATGCTCCTCAGGCCAGGAGGAATGTGCCAAAGCGCCAGGCTTTCATGATGTCTGTGGAAGAAGCTGAGGCCACTGGCCAAGTCATTACTGGTAAACTTCCCTTCTCAAACTTATCTTTTAGTCTTGCTTATCTACACACCTTCCCTATACCTAAAACATATCCCATATACCTTAGGTACAATCCTAGTAGCCTCACTATCTGCACTTGCACTGTTTGATACTGGAGCATCCCACTGCTTTATGTCGCAACGGTTTGTCCGAACCCATGCGATTCCAGTCTCACCGCTTGTATGTAGCTGGAATGTCAGTTCCGGAAATGGCGTTCTAAAGGCAACTATGGGATACATCTTGTGTCCAGTCGTCGTCTGCAGTCGAGAGTTTTATGCTGACTTCAAAGTACTGGACATACCGAACTTCGATGTGGTTCTAGGAATGGATTGGCTTGGAACCATTTATGCTACCATCGACTGTCGACAAAGGAGGGTAGTATTCGAGATTCCAGACCATCCGATCTTCTATTTCAAGAGCGGAGATCGTACCCTGGAGCCAGTTACCTACAAAGCAAAGCCAAGGGAAGCAGTAGTTGCAGCAGCTCAAGCAGAAGAAGAATTAAGACCGGAGGTAGTTCGAGAGTTCGACGATATATTTCCTGACGATATATCAGGTTTGCCTCCCGATCGAGCTCTTGAATTCAGTATTGATTTAGTACCAGGAGCACAACCGGTGATCAAAGCACCGTATAGACTAAGTTTGGAAGGTTTGAAGGAAGTCCGAACACAGTTGGACGAATTATTGGCGAAAGGATGGATTCGTCCCAGCACTTCAAGTTGGGGAGCACCTGTACTACTGGTGAAGAAGAAGGAAGGTTCATACAGAATGTGCATCAATTATAGGGCCTTGAACGAAGTCACTATAAAGAAAAAGTATCCACTCCCGCGCATCGATGATTTATTCGATCAGCTAAGTGGATCTTGTGTTTTCTCTAAATTGGATCTTCGTTCAGGTTATCATCAGGTGAAGGTCAAGGAAGCTGATATTCACAAAACAGCTTTCAGAACTCGCTATGGACATTACGAATTTCTAGTGATGCCATTTGGAGTGACCAATGCACCAGCAATATTCATGAACCTAATGAATCAAGTTTTCAGGGAGTATTTAGACGGGTTTGTTGTCATCTTCATCGACGACATCCTGGTATATTCTAAGAATCGGAAAGAGCATGCAGAGCATCTACGAATTGTCCTGGAAACTCTTTGTCAACATAAGCTTTATGCCAAGTACAGCAAGTGCGAGTTTTGGCTAAATCAAGTTGGTTTTCTTGGACATATCGTATCAGGAGAAGGAATTTCTGTGGATCCAGCCAAAGTTTCGGCAGTTAGCGAATGGCCTACACCAAAGTCAGTGAAAGACATTCGGAGTTTCTTGGGTTTAGCTGGATATTACAGAAGATTCATTGAAGGATTCTCAAAGATAGCAACACCCCTGACCAAGCTCACAAGAAAAGATGAAGAATTTGTGTGGTCAGAAGCATGCGAACAAGCTTTCGTAGAACTCAAGTCAAGATTGACATCTGCACCTATTCTCGTAATACCGGATCAATCTGGAGGATTCGAAGTGCATTGTGATGCATCCGGTAAGGGATTAGGATGTGTTCTACATCAGCACGGTAAGGTTGTGGCTTATGCTTCAAGACAACTGAAGACTCATGAGCGCAATTATCCGACGCATGATCTGGAGTTGGCAGCCGTCATCTTTGCCTTCAAGATTTGGCGCCCCTATTTACTTGGTGAACGAGTGAACATCTACACAGATCATTAAAGTCTGAAGTATGTGTTTACTCAGAAGGAGTTGAATATGCGGCAGAGAAGATGGTTAGAACTCATGGCGGACTTTGACATCAACTTGCAATATCACCCAGGGAAGGTGAATATAGTACCTGATGCTCTTAGGCGCCAACCATTATCGATGAATCTCACCGCTCAGTGGAAGCTTCAGCAAGACTTGCATCAGATGGAGATTGAAGTGGTCATGCCAGGTAATACTTCAAGTTTGATGAATCTACAAGTTCAATCAACCATTGTCAATCAGATCAAAGCAGCTCAAGCAAGTGATGCTAAGTTGCAAAGGATCAGAGAACAAGTGGAGAATGGACTCAGAACAGACTTCATCATCCATGAAGACGGATCTTTGAGATACGGCAGCAGATTGTGTGTACCAAAGGGTCCTGTTCGGGAAGAGTTAATGAAAGAAGCTCACAGCTCTCCCTACTCAGTACATCCTGGAGGTACCAAAATGTACAAAGATCTACGGCAGAATTATTGGTGGCATGGAATGAAGCGTGAAGTAGCCAAAAGTGTCGCAAAATGCTTGGTGTGTCAGCAAGTAAAGGCTGAACATCACAGGACAGCTGGATTATTTCAAACGTTACCAATCCCAGAATGGAAGTGGCAGCATATCACGATGGACTTTGTGACTGCTTTTCCTCGCAGCACAAAGGGTAACGATACTATATGGGTCATTGTGGATCGACTCATAAAGTCGGCTCATTTCATCCCATTTCGAGGTGGCCAATCAACTGAGACACTAGCAAAGAAGTACATGGAGGTAATAATCTAATTAAGATTTAAACACTTCATAATGTACTATCTCTGATACCCATGAACTCATACAGGAAATTGTGAGACTTCATGGAGTACCGGTCTGCATTGTCTCCGATCGTGACACCAGGTTCCGATCGCAATTTTGGCAGAGTCTGCAAGCTAGCTTGGGAACAAGTCTGAACTTCAGCACGGCTTATCATCCACAAACAGATGGTCAGTCAGAACGAACTATTCAGATCTTGGAGGATATGCTCAGAGCGTGTATGCTAGACTTCAAAGGATCGTGGGAAGATCACCTGCATCTTGTGGAGTTCGCGTACAATAACAGCTGCCAAGCAAGCATAGGAATGGCACCTTTTGCAGCATTGTATGGAAGGAAGTGTCGATCACCATTAAGTTGGGACGACATCGGAGATAGGGAACTTCTTGGACCAGAGATGATAGTAGCGACCGTTGATGTGGTTCGTACTATCAGGGAAAGAATGCGCATAGCTCAAGATCGACAGAAACACTGGGCTGATGCAAAGAGACGACACTTGGAGTTCCAGCCAGGAGACCATGTATTCTTGAATATATCTCCGAACCGCGGAGTGATCCGATTTGGAAGACGGGGTAAATTGAGTCCGAGATACATTGGACCGTTCGACATACTCGAACGAGTCGGTGAAGTGGCATACCGCTTAGTATTTCCACCCTCATTAGAAGGAGTGCATAACGTGTTCCACATATCCCAACTCAGAAAGTATGTGAATGACCCCAGCCATGTACTTGATCATTCCGAGCTCACTATACAGCCCGACTTGTCTTGTGAGCAACAACCTGTGGAGATCCTGGACAGAAAAGTGAAGACACTTCGGAACAAGGAAGTTAACTTGATCCGGGTAATGTGGAGGAAAGACACTCCAGGAGAATCCACGTGGGAAAGGGAAGATGAAATGCGTACAAGATATCCTCACCTTTTTGTAAACTAGTCCTCAAATAAAACTTGTAAATTTCGAGGACGAAATTTTTTGTAAGGAGGGTAGATTGTAACAACTCCAATTTTTGTATACATAAATTTGATTTAAATTTGAAGTATACTTGGAGTATTTAATGTTGCTGTTATCACTTTAAGTATCTATTTTCCCACAATAATTACAAGAAGGAGCTTGTAGCTCATTGGTAATACCTTGCACTGCTGAACCAAGCCACCAGAGTTCAAATCCCATATCCTGCATTATTTTTAGATTATTTTTCTTTTAAAATTCTTGGAAGCCCAACAGTCCACAGGCCATAACTCCCAAAAGTTGAACTGAACCCTAAAAAGTGAATATACTATGAGCCACGTCTGAAGACCCCCACCCAACGACCACCGGACTCGGCCGGCGTCGCCGGACGGCCGAGTCCCCAAAATGAAAAAGTTGCCTTTTCACATTCTAAACTCCCCTGTTTACACCATTTTAATGGATCGGTTTCCGAATGTTAATTACACCCAATTTAATACAAATTTTAATGATTTTTCTTTAATTTTTACAATTTTTTTTTAAAATAAAAACCTTTCACCTACCCGACCCTAGCCTACCCTATAAATAAACCCCCTACCCTCTACCCTCTCATCCCAAAACACTAGGTTTACTCTCTCAAAATTTTTACAAGAAGGGTGTACTTTGAAATCGAGTTCACGGCGAAGCTCTAACGGAATTCCGGCGACGTATTTTCGAAACAACCGGCGACGAAACAATGCCTCGGCCACTCATCTAGTTCCCCTATACTCTTTAGTATAGATCGAAACCCGTAAGTCCCATTCTTTCCTTCTTTCTACTTCTTAAAAATACGAAATTACGAAACCCGACGGAAATCGGAACAAATCGATTTCCGATTCGGTTTTCTATAAAATCTCACTTGTCACCAATTCCATAATACTTAAAATTTATTCATGTTGACTATTAATCACATAACAATTAATTTGGACAAAGTTTCTCACATGAAATGATAGCTTTTGCAATATCGTATTCTTTTTCACTTTAATACCATAATGTTTATTTTTCTTCTTCTAATCAATTCAAACATTCCTAAACACCTCTATCTTGACCATTAAACTTGTAAAAGTCAATTTAAATAAGTTTTCACACATGAAATGATAACCTTTTCAATTTACCGTATTTTTACACTTTAATACCATCATGTTTCCATTTCACATTTAACCCTTAACTTGATATACATTTAAAGTAGAGCACGAGGTAACGACCTACCTCCACACACACGCAAATACAACCCTAAAATGATATCATCAAAACTTAGAATACGATAAAACGAAATTTTCATTAAAATACCATAAGCTTCATAAAACCATTCTTAAAGGTTTTAGATTTGTTACACTTTTAAGTAAATATATCTTTAATAGGAAAAAATACGATAAGTTGTGGACATCGATCGTTTATCTAAACCTGACTTTGTGGTGTCTAGGCAAGTGTGTCTAAGGCAAGTGGTTATTTAATTAGAGCCACTACTTGTAGTGGAGAGCCTCCCACTTACCTGGCACTTACCTGGCCGCAATTGGCGGTGAAGAGACGATTTGAGGCTTCTAACGACTTGTCGTTTAGACCTTTTAGAAATAGGCTAGTTGGCTTAGGAAACCCTAGAATCTAAAATACGGAAAATTACACTTTGCAAATAAATACCTTTTACTTTATAAAACCGTTTTCTAAAGGATTAGTATTTTACAATGTTTGCAAAGCGCCGCTACAACCCATCTTTGGGGAACCCGTTCGGGATCGTGCGGTTTATCGCGCACCCTCGGGCTAGTAGTGCGAGATTCAGACCTCCGCAATGAGCATTCGGTCTCGAAAGGTTTAAAATACGATATCTTAAGAAAATGAGATTTTTGGAATATAAAATATTTATTAAAATTATTTTTGTATAAATATATATATATTTATCATTTAAATATCTATTTTATTATAATATAAATTTTCCACCTTTTTCCTAAAAATCACAAAGAATATATTTTACACTAAAATACCATGAACTTCAAATAATCAATATTACAACTAGGATATTCTCACTAGAAATGTCACAATATAAAATCCACCCTCATTACAACCCTAAAGACGAACAATAAATACTTGAAGTGTATTTTGAAAAGTATATAAAAGTATTTTTACATAAAAACCCCTCATGTTTTATAAATTACCCTAAGGACCCTAGCAATTATAAGACTTCGATTCACATTTCTGATTGTCTGACTCAGGTTTGAGTCTGATTAATCTGACTTGAATATGATTCAAGTCAATCTATAATCTACAAGTTTCCAATTCAAAATGAATACATGAATACAAGTCAATCCATGAATACAATTATCAATTTACACAACTTGACTGAATCGAACCATGGATATATATTCCTTTTATATGATTCTCAGTATCCCATTTACATGACTCTACGGTTATAACCGTTTCCTGATATCATGGTTTCGTTCGGTCAGTCAATCAATCATGCAATCAATACAATTTTACAAGATAACAATACAAACAAGACATCGCGGGGTTTAAGGGGTAGATTGGTACGGAAGGTGTTAAAGGTGGCACGAGGTGGTCAGACTTAACACATCTAACATGAATCCAGTTGCTGTTGTACCGTGGCATAAACGGTACCTTGTACTATACGTGCCCTTAGTCTCTGGCATATAGAGACTCCCCTCGTATACACTGGCATCCTTCTGTACCAAGCTACAAACAACAGCGTTGACATAACATTACAACAATAGTTTACACTTTAAAATGTATCTTCTTATTCTGCCTTTTCTACTTCCCTCTTACCTTTGGGACTTACCGAGCGACCTGTTCGCTGACGACATTCTGTTTCTTTCTTCTTTGAATGTCGTCAGGTGATTTGGACTCGGCAGAGGTTGAGCCATCGCAAGAAGACTTGGAGCAGTTCACTGAAGACCCTGCACTGTAGTTTCATTGTACACTTTTCCTTTCTGTACTTTTCATTTCCTGTTATGCCACTGTTTAGGCATCTTTTTATTTCAGTTGTATTTCCTTTCATGTATTGTACAAAGAATGTTAATAAATAAAAGTTGCTGTTCTTTTACTTCTTGTCTCTTGTGTATTTATTTATATTGCTTAGATACGCTTAGCGTATGTACTTCTGAGTATATACGTAGCGGATCTCGTCGCGTCTCCTTCGCCATACACTGGGAAGCGGGGCGTGACAATTTCTCCTCGCGGGTCGTAAGGATCTCGTAGGTGTGTTTTCTCCTTAGGAGTCGTGAGGATTCCTAAGTGCATGTTCTCCTGTAAGTCGTAGGGATCTTACAAGAGAGTTTTCTCCTTATAAGTCGAGAGGTCTCACAAAGTTTGTTCACCGTGCGAACATATCCCTAGTCACGGATGGGACTTTGTTAGGGAAATGTTTATTCGCGCCCGTGGATTGTATACAAGGGTCAGTATTGAGCCGCTTGTAAGGCAGTATCGGAGGTTGTGGGGGTTGCTTAAGAACAGGTTTAGGTCTCTATAGCTTATGACTTTCAAATCTTATGAACCGTGAGGGTCTCATAAGAGAATTCTCCTTACGAGTCGTGAGGATCTCGCAAGTGTAATTTCTCCTTAGGAATCGTGAGGATTCCTAAGTGTGTTGCTCCCTTGTGAGTCGAAAGGATCTCACGCAGGTAGTTTCTCCTCACAAGGTCGAGAGGACTCTGTAAGTTTCTTTTAACGAGGTTGCGCCCTTTCGGGTTTTCACAAACACTCGCCGGTAGCGCTGCTGTTTTTACTCACGGAGCCCTTTCGGGTTTTCATCCGTGCCCATTTTGCTTATGGACATACCGTTTTTTTTGTTTTTTTTTAACAAGATTGCGCCCTTTCGGATTTTCACAAGACTTGCCGGTAGCCCTGCTGTTTTTACTCACGGAGCCCTTTCGGGTTTTCATCCGTGCCCATTTTGCTTATGGACATACCGTTTTCTTTTTTTTTTATTCCCTTTTTTTTATTTTAGTATCAGCCTTGGGATGCTGCAATCCACCGTAGTTTATCGACATCTCGGTCAACAGCTAGTTTTAGGACATAGTGGTCCGTCGTTAGTTTTAAGGACGTTTCGGTCCGTTGTTAGTTTTAAGGACGTTTCGGTCCGTCGTTAGTTTAGGGACGTCTCGGTCCGTTGTTAGTTTAAGGACGTTTCGGTCCACCGTAAAGGAAGCCGCTTACTACTGATAGAGTTTGGGTTTAGGAAGATAGCGAGCAGACATAGTCGTTGTCATCTATCATTGACCTAGGCCATGACTCGTCAAGCGTAGTATTTCTTCAGGAAGCGGCCGTTTATTGGCCTGAAAGGTCTTTCACCATGCATTTCCATGAGTAGATAGGCTCCACCGTGGTAGACCTTATCTATGATATACGGGCCTTCATAGTTCGGCTCGAATTTTCCCCGCTTGGCGCAATTGGGGATCATAGGTCTTTTGACCACTAGTACGAGTTCGCCTTGGCGGAATGCTCTCGGCCTAGTCAATCTCTCATATGAGCGCATCATCTTTGCTTTATAAGCTTCCAGATTTTGCTGCGCCAGGAGCCGAGTTTCATCAAGGGCATCGAGCTCCTCAAGCCGAAAGTGAGCATTTTCTTCGTCTGTTAGCTCGCAGTGGACTGCCACTCGTAAAGAGGGTAACTCTATTTCGAGGGGGAGTACCGCTTCTGTACCGAATACCAACGCGTACGGTGTTGTGTTCGTGGCCGTCTTGAACGTGGTTCGATATGCCCAGAAAGCTTCATGCAGTCTCTCGTGCCATTCCTTCTTATTTCGGGACTCCGTCTTCTTCACGATCTTCGTCAAGGTCTTGTTGAAAGCCTCAGCTAGACCGTTAGCTCGGGGATTATAGACTGAGGAGTATCTCCAGTCTATGCTATGCTGTTGAGCAAAGCGGCTGATCTTGTGGCTTCTGTAGGCTGGTCCATTATCGAAGATAATCCGTCGCGGAGTGCCAAACCGATAAATGACGTGTGTCTTGAAGAAATGGAGGATATTCTCCGTCTTCACCTCTCTCAGCGGTATTGCTTCTGCCCATTTGGAGAAGTAATAGTCTGGATGAGAGACCTCGTTAGCTTGCTCGGGGTGCTTGGACTCCGGGAGTGTAAGCATCTGATATCTTATGGCAAGATCAAGTATCTTCTTTGTCTTGTCTTGAGGAAAAGAGTATGCTCGACTCATCTTCTTCACAAGGAACAAATCTGGGCCGCTCGATTCATGATCGCGTGACTTCTTGGTCTCGCTTTGTCGCTGTCGAACGCCTTTTCCGCTCTTTGACTTGTTTCTGCCTCTGCGTCGGGCCTTTTGTATGACGGGTTGACAGGGAGGGGCACTTTCATTTGTCGCAGCCTGTTGAAGAAGGCGTTGCGTCCTGGCTTTCTCGTAGATGGCCATTTCGCGATTATGGCCGTCTCGAACTTTTTGACCAGCTTCCCTTATAAGCTTGTCCATTTGCTCTTCGAACGACGAACTGGGCATTTTCACGTCAGGGGCTCTTTCTGGTTCAGGGTTAGCCTTCTCCCATCGAGCCTCCCCTCCTTCATCAAAGTCATGTACGACGCAGCAGTCGCGGAATAGCTCCCGTTTCATGGACCGAACATATCCAAGCCCGATCGCTTCCATTCTCCCGTTGGGCAACTTGCGCTGAGTTCCAGGAACGTTCCAGATCCTGTCATAGAATTTACCTTTTCGAGCAGTCTGTTTGAAGGGTATCCCTTGGCGCTTCAATAGCCTTTTCAAGCCTTCCGTGTAATATCTAGGCAGACGGATGGGCTGTATCCTGTCAAGTATAGAATCCACGCCATGCCAAACTTCTTTCTCCACTCTTGTTTCCGTGGATCGGTAGAATAGGATTGCATGTTCACCTTTTCTCCTGGGAGGAACGTAAAATGTTTGTAGCTCTTGCACGCTATAAGATTCAAGTGCGTCGAGGTCTTTGTAGTGCTCCTGCGGAATCATGGTAATTTACAAACTCTGATTATCACCAGCGAATGCTTGTATTGGCGGCCGAGCGGAGAATATAGCATGGACCTCATCTTCCGAGTCGCTGCCAAAGATCAACATAGGAGCGGACGGTCCTGGCTCGTTGTACTGGGATGGGCTTGGATAAACTATCTCTTCCTCTTCCTCTGTATCACTCCCGAAGACAGGAATGGTGGTGATAACTTTGTTCTCCGGTTTGCGACATCTCTCCGTGTCCTCGAAATCTGGTAAAAAGTATTTTGCATCTTCGTACTTGCGGACTTCGTTCACGGAAAATGGATCCAGTTCTCCTGTTACGGTATACTCAAGACCATCTTTAAAGTATTTCATACACTGATGTTGTGTAGAAGGGATGATGTTGTACTCGTGTAACCAAGGTCGGCCGAGCAAAGCGTTATAGCATGTCTTGACGTCAATGACATGAAATTTAATATCCGTGACAAGTAGCCCGAATCGTAATGTCAATATCACAGACCCGAGAGTCCGCGATGACTGGGAGTCAAAACCAGAGATGGTGATCTTATCACGAGCGAGATACTGGACGCTCATGCAGATTTCCTTCAACACTCGCACGTTGAGAAGATTGACGGAAGACCCATTGTCGACCAGGATTTTGCCTATCTTTATATCGTGGCAATATCCTGAGACATAGAGGGGACGGTTGTGCTCGCACGTCCCAAGGAGGAGGTCTTCGTCACCGAAGGTGATATCGGCTGTGTCTACTTCCTCCAGCTCGTTCTTCATCTTTTCTTCGGCGAGAAAGGCTTGGAATTGTTCTGGCTCTTGTAGCGCCTTGATCAATGAATCTCTCACTTCTTTGGATAGTAAAAGGGCGTCGAGAATGCTGAGCTGCGAGGGTAACTTCCTCAAGTGTGCTAAAACGTTGTAGTCCACCTTACTTTTCTTTGGCGAGTCCTTAGCGGTTAGTTCTTTCATGACTTGGTCATCCAAGGCGATATCCTCGGAGACTTTTTCCTTTCCCTTATCTTTTCTACTCATGGATCCGAGATTCTTTTCTGGAAGCGTGCGATTGCGCAGCTGAATGTTTTCACAGGCCTTCGGTTCTTCCTCCTTCCCCAAGGTGGATTCTTTAAAGAGAGGGGCAAGAGCCATCTCTTCGTCAGAGTCGCTTCCGAAAGTGAGAATCTGCGATCCCCCGGTGTTGACCATGCGACAGTTACCGGTATTTCTTTTATGCTCCTCAGTCGCACTTCTTTGCTCCCGACGAGTCTTGCGTTTCATTCGCTTGAAATGTTGCCGGTGAGCAACATACCCTTACCACCATCTTTTAAAAGCATTGCACTCCTCGGTGGGGTGTGCCATCTTTTGGTGATATAGGCAGTCGCTAGGATATTTTTCTGCTTCACCGGGAGTGTTTCCTTCGGACGGTGGTACCTTCATTCCCATTGATATGGCTTTGGCAAACCTTTTTCTCGTCTTGAACTCATTTTTATCCATGACGGATGTTCCTTGATTCGGCAGGAGTGTCTCGACTTTTTTGTCTAATCGTCGGCGTTGGGCTCTTTCAAATATGGCCATCTCACGCTCCCGATTGGCTTTACTTTTCAGATGAATCTCATTTAGGAAGGCATCGATCATTTCATCTGATGGCCATAGAAGTTCCGGTTCGGGACCTGCCCCCGGTCTCTCTGTGCAAGGAGCTCTTCATTGTTTAGCGATGAATGAGAAATCACATAGCAACTTGCCACGTAATCCCCAGATTCGTCCGACGATTCTTCTCCATCATCTCCGTCTTCAAGGACGTGGCCGAGGAACTCTTGAAGCGTGATTGGGGTTCGCACCTTGTCACGCCCCGCTTCCCAGAGTACGCTAAAATGGGCACGTGACATAGCCAACCATGCTACCTGTGGTTAGGAAGTATCCATCCACAGTCACATTACGGCTGTAGAGATATCAAGAATAAAATAAAACTATCAAAACATGTCCATAATCCAAGATAACATGAGTCAATAATAAACAAATGCGGAAGCGAAAGATCCAATACAAAATAACTGGAATGTATGTCCCATAATGCGGGCTCACATCAGGAATAAAATGCAGGGAGGAAAAGCTAACTACTGCTAACACTCACAGCTCAACCTGTCGGCTGAAGTACTCCTGCTCGGGCTGCGACAGCGGTACAGAATCTGGGCCATGCAAAACCCAGACGTCAGCGCGTCAAGTCATCAAGTAATAATATAATAAACAGGCAATGCGAATATAAACATGAATAAAGCAAGAGTAACAATAATATGAATCAGAGCAGTGTAGGGTAGTGTGCAGTGGGTAAACTAAACTGTGCTATCAGGTTCTCTGTTCTAAAGTCTTTGAAATCAAATTGATGAATCATCGATGTAACTCAATAGTATCCCGTACATACCCGGGATCACGGCCTCAATATTCTCGGCTGCAGCCGAGACATGCCGTTAGGCACAAAACAGGAATGTGAACACTCAGGACAGGTAGTGAACTGTCGAGTTACAAGTCAGGTTTCACCTTTGATTTCCCCATACCCCCAAGTTATGTGTGTATGTCAAGTCAGGTATCCCGAAATCAAGAAACTAATGCCAACACAGGATCAGTAAACAGGTTTGTCTGGATATACAACAGGAACGGTCCATGAGGACTACATGTCAGGTTTGTTGGCATTAGGCACAGGATCAGGTAACGGGTCAGGTCATGGTACATCAGGTCAAGTCAAGCAGTGTACGGTACCATGTCGGGTCAATCAAAGTGTAGGTAGCAAGACAGGTCAGGAAGCAAGCGATATCATAGGTGTACTCACAATCAGTTATATAATCAAGCATGGGCATTAACAACATGAGATAAGCAATGAGGTAAGCAATAGGCAGATTCACTGAATTAGCAGTACAGTTGTCAGTCGTGTCATAGATATGAATTCAATCATTATAAGAATGCAGTAAAACAATTTATAGCCATTTAATCATGTTAACAAGTTTGAGATTTCATGGATGCAATGATATATATGTTTCTATAAGTTCCAAGTTTGAAAGATGAAATGTTATATAACAATACTGACATAAAATGGGAAATTATAATACTAAAGTTAAATAGCAGGTTTAGGGTGTCATTAATGAATATGTAAATATTGTATAGCATGTAGCAAGGGGTACTTGCCTCGACGGGTCGCGAATTGGGAAAACGGAACGTAGAATGTCGGCGGGGAAACTCGCGACGGGCGCACGGTTCACGGAACAAACCCAAACGACGAACAGTGGAACCACACGGGTCGGGGTACCTCGCTGGAACGTCGGGTCACGTCGTCGGCATCGTCGGATTCCGGCCGAGGAACCAACAGTGGACAAAAATGAAGGTATGCAACAAGGAAGAAAAGAAACACAAGGAAATATAAAGAAGGAGGGAAGGAGGATCTGAGCAGGAGTGCTTACGATGATCAGTAAAAGGGTCGAGATCGTTGGTCACGACGACGGTGCTCCGGCGGTGAACAGTAGCACCTTCAAGAACCCAAAGCAGTAAATATCCAAGAAGCTGGTATAGATGAAAAAGGAAGAATGAGATGGAGGAAGCGCTTACAAGGCGTTTAAGGATGGTCTGGTGATCGTCGGCTACGACCAGGGGCGGCGCAGACACGTGCAGGGGGGTGCTCGGGTGGCCGCGGCGCGTGCAGGGGGTGCTCGGGTGGCCGCGGCGCTGGTGCGGGGAGTACGGGAAGAAGAGGAAAGGAGGAGGGAGTGGTGATGAGGGTGGTGAGAGGTCGTTGGCGACGGTTGCAGCGGCGAGGGGGAAGGCGGCGGCAGCTAGGGTTGCAAGGGAGGTGATGGGTTCGCGTTAAAACAGAAAAGGAAGGGAGAGGGAGGTTTTAAAACTATGAGAGAGAGAGAGAAGAGAGATACGGGGAGAGAGAATAAGGAGAGAGATAGAGAGATAGAGAGAGAGAGGAGAGAGAACGCGAGAGAGAGTAAAAGAGAGAGGGGCCCACGGGAAGGGGAGAAATCTAATTGGTTGAGGGAATTAAAAGAGAAAGATTCAAAATCTAAGAAATCCTAAACTGTTAAAGAATATATATAAGATTGATTAAAAGATTAATTATGCGATCGTTTTATAAAATATAAAATTTAGGATTTTGGCGCAAAATAAAACATTTCCAAATCGCGCCCGGGTCGGGTCCAAAATTTGAAATTGAATTAATAGGATTTTAAGCGGGGTCCAAAAGTGAAAATGATGTATTTTATGATCAAAAATCATACCCCCAAAAACGGACACACGTACGTGTACGTAGCCATCCAAACTCGCCTGTTTCACTGAACGGGACGAGAACACGACGCACGGACGCTACAACGGGGTTAGGGGTGTCAAGTAGGCCATGATGAATATTTTTAATTTCATTTTAGATGCCAAAAATTGTTATATGAAAAAAAGTGAATTGACGGGGTAAAAGTAACAATCAAGCAAGATAAATGAAATGAAGGTCACACTCCATTCATAAAGTAACAGAAATTAGTAGTATTGGGCTCGGGTGTTACACGCCTTCTGGTTGTACTCTTCCAGCACGTCAATCTGTTTCTGTAGGTCCGTGCGCTTGTCACCAGGCTTCACAGGCTTCTTGGATTTCTTCTTCTTTTTCGAAGATTTTGACGGTTGGATGTGAGCACTTTGGCTATCACCACCAATCTTTAGAGTTAGGCACGGCTTCAGCATCTCTTCGATAATCTGGTGTTCCAGCGGATTCTTCCACCTGATCGTCGAGCATGTCTGGAGATCATTCAGCATCTTTTTGATTTTGGCTGAAAGAGCCACTTCCCATGGAGCTTCTTCAACAAAAGAGCACGTTGCCCCCTGTGTGTCCGTCTTCTTAGGAGTGTGCGGTTGTGGTGGGTTTACTTTTCACTTCTCAGACAGCGCAAACTTGCCTTGTAGGTACTGATCTTCGATCCATCCCTTAAAGACGAAGCAATCTTCGATTGGATGGCTTACCGTTTGGTGGTAAGGGCAATAATTGGGATTATTCACTTTGCTGGGTTGCGGTGGTCGCCTTGGATTTGGTAAATTGATAAGCCTATTGCGCACCGCCAGCTCGAACAGCCTCTTCGTTTTATTCTGCGGGAATGAGTAAGGGCGCTTCATTTTCTCATTGTAATAGTGTCGTCTCTCCTCCAGTTGATCCACTAGCTTTGGAGCACTGGGCTGTTGTTGGGTGTTCGCAACGAAGGTCGCCTTCCCTTTCCCCTTTTCGTTCCGCGGTTCCGGTTTATGAGGAGACGGTCTATAACCCATCTAATCCATCTGGGCTAGCTTGTCGATTAAAGCCTGGAATGTGGTCGGTTTGAAGAACATCATGAACTATGAAATAGTTGCATGAGGGTCTAGAGTGCCTACGAACATGCCCACCGCTGGTGCTTCTTCGATACGCTGTTCGCACTTTGACCACAGATTTCGCCATCGGATTGCGTACTGAACCCACGTCTCGCCCGGCTTCACCCTGGCATTGATCAATGCCGTTATTGGGGTGCGTTCACTAGCACTTGCGAATCGTTGGGTGAACAACAACTCCATTTCCGCGAAAGTTTTGAAGGAGTCGTTTGGAAGTTCGGAGTACCACTCAAACGCCGTTTCCGATAAGCTGCCGACGAATTGACGGAGCAAAAGCTTATCATCGCCCTCGGTGTTGCCGCACAGAGCTCTGAACTGGGCGACGTGTTGATGGGGATTGCCTGTCCCCTTGTACACATGAAACTTAGGGATGGTATATCCCGGCGGGTATTTTATCTGGTCATACCAGCCTGGATATGGTCGTCCAGTTTTGACGACTTGGCCGGCCGCTTCATTTGCCTGGTGAACTCTTATTTGTTGAGCAATATAATCATCCAGGGCAGCTTTAGAGATTGTTTCCTCCTTGGCTGTTGACAGAGCCGGCAGAGGATTCGATGTTTCTCCTCTGTCATCTTCGATTATTACTGGAGGATCTTCGGCTGGGGGATCCGGCTGGATCATCATGCCCACCATATCTTGGAATAGAAGGGTCATTTGCTTTATATTGGCTGCATGTTCCGCAGCCTCTTTGTCCTTCTTCTCGAGCACTCTCTGAAGGAATTCAGCATCAGTTTCCTGATCACGGCGCTGCTCCGTGGATGTTTCCGGGCTTTCTTTTGGCCCGGTGAGCGCGGCCATCGCAATCAGCATCTCCTGAAGTTTCTGCTGCTGTTGTTCCTGTGCTCTTGTGATGGATCGGGTGAGTGGTCGGTGGCCCGTGGAAGCGCGGCTGTCCTCTTTCCCGGATGCCATCTAAATAGTATGGACCGTTATGCCCCCAAACTTAGGGCGTTTGGGCTCAGTGCCTTTGACATTTGTCGCAGGCATGGGGATCTTCTCCGGTCTTCTCCTCTTATGAGCGGTCGAATTCGAGGGGGCCGTTGCAGTGGGCACCCAGATAGCTTTTCGTGGCTTGGCAGGATGGCTTTCTTCTTATTAAACCTTCGCCCTTTTCTGTCGGTGAGGGTAATCTTGATCAACTACTGAGTTCCGAACCTGCCGCCAGACTTTGTAGATCTTGGAGGACAGCCGCTGAGGGGACTGTTTTGGCTTGGCTTCTGCAACATTCTCCACCAGAGGGGGAGATCTTTTCAGCACGGTGGTAGGAGAATTCCTGCGCACCCTATTCAGCAGCTCAATACTATTTCCGGTTGGAACGGCAGCATTAATTTCTACCGTTGGAGCTGGTGGAGTTAGCTCAGAAGGGGAGTTTCCCCCGGCCTTCCTTATTCGGCGCCAGTGGCGACGTCGAGCGTGTTGAGCTGATGGAGTTAGCTCGGTGACGGGGGTGGCCTTGTCTTGCCCCTGTTCAGGTGAGGGGCTGTTGCTGGTGTCAGCCTGTTGAAGACTGATGTCCTTTGAGTAGCAGGAGCGGGAGTGGGAGTTGGGACAGTCCGTCTTGTAAAGTCCGACCCCTTGGCAGGAGAAGTCGCCTTGACGATTTCAGGAGCAGGGTTGGTTACTCTCTTCGGAATAACCTTCTCTTGGATTGCAGGCTTCATTGTGGGCCCACCTGAACTTTGGCCCAATCTGGAGAAGACCGAGGCGCCGATGTTGGACGACCCGTTGAGAGGGGCCGCAATAGGTGTAAGCCGATCAAAGACCGACTTCTTGGGAGCTTCTGGTACGGGCACGGGAGCGGTGAAGCTCGTTGGCGGGAGCATGGTCCCAAAAAACAGCCATGTAGTGGGTTGAGTGACCTGTTCCACGGGCATCGTGAACAGGGAAGCCGCTTGGGCCCCGTAGGTTATACCCTCAGTTGAGGCAAGACGTGGGTTGCAGCTGCATGTGGAATACTTTGAGCAGGTGAACGTCATTGATTCTTTGCTTTCTGCACCAAGAAAAACGCCAACTCTTAGTACCTCGAAACCCAAGGGTAACCATTAGCAAACCGTGATTGGTTCGCGAACACGACACACGAAGTGTGGAGTGGAAAGAGGAAAAGGTCCCACCGAGCGTGCCAGAATCTGTTCACCACCGGAAGCCGGGAAGACAAACGTCTTGCCTGAATCTGGGGGCAGATGCTATTTGGTGCTATCTGTCCACCTCTCTGAAGATACCAAGTTGATTTATGGCACCATGTATCGAAGGTTCAAACGGATGCGGCAGATGTACAAGACTTCGTCAGATTCCCCCTCGTTTGAGGGGTTTTTGATTGTGGGGATGCTCTTCCCTGCAGGCGCAAGCCCCTGCAGTTAATTATGCTACCGCATCGCGGTAACAACTTTCTCCTTCTCCAGATGGTCACTTCGTGTCGTGGGTGTTTATTTTGTTTGTGGTTGCCCGTGGATTGTATACGGAGACTAATTTACGTTGTCTCCCGTAGGACATAGATTAGTCCAAATCCGTATCTTTTTAGATTTGGGTTTGGGGGTTGGGTTTAAGGATACGTTAGCCTCATTTGAGACCAAGATCAACTTAAACGTGTGTTAAGGATACGTTAGTTTAATTTCTAGACTAAGATCAACTTAACAGGATCATTTAGATCCAACAAGAGAGTATTTGGGCTCTATTGTTTAGTTTAATGACATTTCGGTCGATTTCCAGTTTAGGGACATAGTGGTCCATCGTTAGTTTAAAGACATCCCGGTCAAGGTTAAGGACATCATAGTCCGTGAGTTTAAGGACCCCACAGTCCAATGTTAGTTTTAAGACATCACGGTCGAGGTTAAGGACATCATAGTCCGTGGGCTTAAGGACCCCATCGTCCGATGTTAGTTTAAAGACATCACGGTCGACGTTAAGGATATCATAGTCCATGAGTTTAAGGACCCCACAGTCCAGTGTTAGTTTTAAGACATCACGATCGAGGTTAAGGACATCATAGTCCATGAGTTTAAGGACCCCACAGTCCAGTTCAAAGACGTCATAGTCTATGGAATGTATGGTTGTCGGGACCCATCACCTCTATGAAGACGTTGAAGGATTACAACGACAAATATCAGAGGAGTTCAGAGATGTACCCTTGAACCAAAATTGATTTGGGGATCTATAGTCCAATTTAGGACTAAAGTCTGTTTGAAGGTTTATGAGCATATGGGCTCAGTTGATATGAGTTGAACATTTTATTGTTCTGGCTATTGAGCCTTTATTTGGGCTTGGCCCTTTTAATAATGCTAAGCATTGGGTTCTGACATCTTTTGTCTTTATCAGAACAAAGTATGTTCTGACAATGCGCCACGTGGCGCGCCAGGCGCTTTGCGCCAGTCAAAGAGTGCATTGCGCTTCTGTCAGGTAGCGCACACGAAGAGGACACGTGTCGCGCTAAGCACTAATTTGTTAGCGCGTTGCGCTTTTAATTTATGAGCGTGTTGCGCTGATTTAATGGCGCACCAGTGAGTGACACGTGGCGCGCTGAGCGCTGAGCGCCAGATGATGAGAGCATTGCGCTTCTGCATGAGTAGCGCACACGTAAGTGACACGTGGCGTGCTTGGCGCTTTGCACAAGATGATGAGCGCAGTACGCTATTTCAGAAGCGCAAAGCGCAAGTTGCATACGTGGTTGACACGTGCCATGTTTTGGCGCTGAGTGCCGGTCCAAGGAGCGCAAGGGCGCAGTTCATGAGTGCAAGGCACTTTTTATTAGCGCAAAGCGCTTCTGATCGGTTTTAAGATCAAAGAACAGATTTATGTTCTTCAAAAGAGGCTTTGCCTCAAGATCTAAGAACAAAAGTTCTTATTTATAAAAAGGCGCTGCCTTTGTAGATCAATGATCTGTGAATGAAGTAAATACTTCTTTTATTTTTATGATTAGATCTTTTGATCTTTTTCTTTTTATCAAAGACCTTGATCTTTTTAGAAGATAGTTCTTCTTTTTACGAGATGGTTTCATCTCTATTATTCAAGAACATAGTTCTTTTTACCTTGAAGATGAAGAAAAAAATTCTTTTTTCTAAGAGCTTTCTCTTTTTTTGCAGAGGGTTTCTCTCTCTCTTTTTTATATGTTCTGTATCTCTCTGTGTGTGTTTTAGACTTGAAGTTTAGGGTCCTTTATATAGGGCCAAATTATTTGTTAAATCAGTTTTAAAAGATTTTTCTCTGATTGATTTGGGAATATTTCCCCACCATTGGATCTTTGATCCTAGGCCTTCTGTTTTACAGAAAGCAATCTTCTTGTTTTTAACAAGATTGAGAAAATCTTTCCATAACAGAACTTATTCTGTCTTTTGGTAATTTTTATTTACCATTGGATCATTGATCCAACGGTACTCTGATTTACAGAGCACAATCTTGTTATTTGGAAAGATTTTGAGGAATCTTTCCTTAACAGAATTTAGTTTCTGATTAATTAATGATTTATCATTATTATTAGATCTTTGATCTGACGGTTAGGGAGCTTTTAGGTTCCAGCGCTGGCGCACCCGTGCTTTGCACGTGGTGCGCTGCTCAGAGCACAGCGCAACTGCGCTAGCGCATCTGTGTCTGACACGTGGCACGCAGCGCAGAGCGCAGCGCAACTGCGCTAGCGCACCCGTGTTTGATACGTGGCACGCAGCGCAGAGCGCTGGATCTGAAGCGTTGCTTCAACTTTTAAATTTTGAATTTTAAAACAGAGCTTTGCTCTGATTGGGGGTGCGCTGCCTAGGGCGCAGCGCACCTGGCGCTAGCGCGTCTGCGTTTGACACGCAGCACGCAGCGCACAGAATCTGAAGCGTTACTTCACAATGTTTTAACTCTTGGCTTTGAGGCATTTGTTACATTCTTTGCATGTGGAGTTTTTCCCTTCATTTTTATTTTATTATTATTTTTTATTTTATTATTTATTTATTGGGAGCGGGTTTTGAGCCAAAATTTTAGCGGGAACAAAAAGTTGCTGTTCATTTACATTTCATGTCTTCTTGTGTATATTTATATTATATTGCTTAGTTACACTTAGCGTGTTTACTTCTAAGTAAATACGTAGTGGGTCTCGTCGCGTCTCCTTACCCGTACACTGAGAAGCGGGGCGTGACAGGTACTCGTACTATAGTCCATTTACTTATAACATCACTGGTTTTAGACATGCATTTCGTTTGAAATACAAGGTCCAAATTTTGAGAAGTTATAGGTATAAGAATAAAGTGGAGAACCATGAGTTGGAAGTATCGGGATTTTTCGAGGTGATCGAAAATGTAGATACTTATACTAGGTATTTCATCATAATAATATTTGAGAACTTCCTTCCCTCTCAAGTTACTCATTCGTAGGTGCGCTCCTTGTTGAGTAATGCTGCATGGCTTTTTTCCATAAGGGATATGCACTGGAGACAGTCACATACCAATTGAATATGGTTTCATCTAAATTAATGCCTTAGATTCTATGTGGACATAGAATGGTTGCATATCTTGAGGATGTTAAGATATGGAGTTATCCGGTTTCTGTTTAAAAATTGAATGCAGGCAAACTCAAGGCACATTTCTATAATGGCAGTTTGTGGGTTATTTCAGGCTTTTTAGTAAGTATTTAATATTCTACCATTTGCAAGATAAAAAATTATTTTTTTTTGACTCGCCACCTTTTTATAAAAGAAATATTTTTTCAAAAGAAACAATTGGGAGTATGGTAGAACTGGAAGTGATTCCAGAACCACAAACGGTTACTAAAAATTTAGTGGAATCTGGAGTTCAATTGGATTCGACAATCTATTAGCCACTCCGTAGATTTAGCGGGTAAGCTCAGCCACCCGAGAGGTACTTTGGTTTCCTCAAAGACGGTGGCAGGGAGGTTTTGATAATCACTACTGCTGTCCTTGACTATGAGATCTGGCAGGTGGATGACTATAACGTCATTCTAAATTGAATTTAGAAGTGCACATGTTTATGACTCTACCAGAGGATTGCTGTAGTCAGTGGGAGAAGCGGAAGCATAGTGGGCAAGTTGCTTATGTCTATTTATAGACTAAAACAAGGAGAGCGGAATTGGTCATCTAATTTGATGTGAAAGTCAAAGATTTTCACTTCATCAGAACAACATATGGACTTAGTAAGAAAGTAGTAGGGAGTGATGTCCTGGTATTTGGATGACATGCTCTTGATAGGAAGTGATGTTTCTATACTACGATCAGTCAAATTTTGGTTGTCACAAGGTGTTTCTCCGCATAGGATATGGACATTATATCATGAATTCTAGTAACTAGATCTATGGTTTTAGATCTAGATTTGGAAGGTGTCCCAATTCGGGTACTTTAACACTATTCTAAAGTGTTTTATAGTGGATGATTCCTGACATGGTGGTGTACCCGCAAGTGACGGTGTCACCTTCTTTAAAGAAATATCTCCTAGACTGATGAGGAGAGGAATTTGCTTGATTGACATATCACTTGCTTAGGCAATTAAGTCAATCATGAGATGTCAAGTACCATACCGGATATTGCTTTTGCGCTAGCTGCAATTAATCCAATCCTGGAGAAATATTGGGAAGCAGTTATGAACATAAGTGGATATTCTTGGTATATGGTAATGGCAGCCTCCTGAAGGAGGCGGTTACCGGTTTAGGCTTCCAAGGTGACCCGGACGACAAAGTGGCTGTCAGAGTTAATAGTTTTCCCTCTTTTGAGGTGCAGTATGTTGGATAGGTTTTCAAGCAGGATACTGAGGTAGTCATGATGCTGGGTGCTGATTGCATCAGTAAAAAGATACAGTCTAAGAAGTTTGTTGGATTTGGTGTTCATGTTATGAATAAGGTCCCATTAGATATATAGACAAGTTCTAAGGCTGGTATCGCTCATTTCGGGAGATAATCGTTCTCCGCGAAGTTAAGATATAAAGAGATAAAAATAGAAACATTGGAACGGATCCATTCACTAAGACTATTTCTTGAACACGTAAGTTTCTCAAAACGAGTTTTGAGAAACCGACTAGTAGAGAAGTTGGCTATTCGGTAGCACACAAGCTGTGAGTGTGCGATACCGCAATAATTAGTCTTAAGTGCAAGTGGGAGATTGTTGGATATAGTGCCCTCAAGGCAATTATTGTAATTGCAGGTAGGCGATTATGATAATTGAACGAGGATTTATACAGGTAGAACAGTCTTACCCGAGATGATAGTATGCTATCCAGTTTGTCTTTATCATTATGTGTATACGTTTTGATAAAACCCATAGGATTATTGCTTGACTACCAGCATTATGATGGCGATCATATACGTGGGAGCTGGACAGTCCATAAGCACATCCTTAAATGTCCATAGTCATGGGAGTATCGAAACTGGGCATCGATACTCCGGAGTAGACTAGTGTATACTTTTCGAGACCTCAACAAGGAGCGGTGGCCGGTCTCACAAGCCATTGGTGTTGAGTCACTTAAGATAGTATACAGGTGCTCACTGGAGGTGAGTACACCGGATGGACTCGCCGAGAACTTCCATATGGTATTATACCTATCGTCAGATGGAAGTTCTTTTATGGCATAAGTACATGTTAGTCCTTTGACATGAGATTTTCATTTATTTCGTATGAATTCCCACTGTACTTACATTACTACCCTACCATGGCTCAAAGGAGTCGTGCAAACAGGTTTTAGTTGGGTACAGTCCCAAGCCACATGGAGGCAGTGAACAATCGTCAAGGATTCGCCTCTCCCGGTATTAGGAGTCAATGTCATGATGTGTTAGGTCATCCATCACCAGAAATCCTTGGGCAAGGTAGATGAGATTTACTGATGTGATATCAGTAGTTTCTCAGTGGGCGATGGGTTTCAGACTGGCACGACTTATCGGATTAGTAGAGATCTGACGTTATCCACCCCTAGACCTGGTATTCAATTATCTTAGATGAAGAGACCGGACTGTATGAAGATTGTCACAAACAGGCTCAGTAGGGGTATCGATGAGTTTGCTCGTCGGCCTTCCTTTCACTCAATACCTGGGTAGCCATTACGTACAGCCAGTGCTGCTGACGTGCTTGTGGTTAAACCCACTGCCATCGTATTGACGAGTCTTTAGAGTCCCGCACAGAGAGTTTTCCTGGTTCAGGTGAAATGATGTAATGGTCGTATATTGATAGGTGCAGGGTTCCGATTAGGTATGTGTGCCGGCCATATGGATTTTAATCGGGCGGATGATAATACTAGCCGGTTTAGAATTAAGACGGATTATTAAATCAATTTTTAATTTAATAATTTACATATATATTTTTCGATATGTATATTCTATGTTCATTGTATTTTTCTATCTCTTGGGTATTCGTATTTTGATATGAATACATGCATGTATTTGCGGGGACGTATTCTTGTACTTATACAAGAATACTTCTAGAAGAAGAACACCTCATTTCTAAGATTTTCTTTATAAAGAAAATACGAAATGAGACGGAAAAGAGAAATGGTGGAGGGTATGGGCAAATGAATTATAGATTCATTTGAAAATACTATTCAAATATGGTTGTAATTTTAAAATGGAAAAATTCTTTTAACAAAAGAAAGTAAGCATGATTTAATGAGCGGAAGTTTATTCATTCTAGCATTCTTACTCCTCTCTCTTCCATGGCTCCTTCTATTTCTTCATCTTCAACACTCTCATGAGTTGAGAATTATGAAGATAAAAAGAAAGAAAAATGCTAGGACACTTACACACATCACTAAGTATCCTAAATTAGCAACCTAGGATTTTTAATTACTTATTGATAAAATTGAAGATTGAACTTAGTTCTCTTAGGTGGATCATCTTCGGCGGAGGAGGACCGGCTTGCAAGTGCGATTCGGAGCCTTTGAGAGCATGCTAGAGTCCAACCCAATTGGAGCAAATGAAGACGCTATAAAGGTTGTGGTTTCTACCTTTTGCGTTTGCTAGTTTAGGTGTTTGGTTTAGATTCTAGGGTATAAGTTTTTAGTGCCTTGAAATTTTTTGTTTTCGGATTCCGCATTGGCCGCGAGTTAGCGGCGATGGCACTAGGAACTTTCAGGTCCCGAGTCAGACTTAGATGTTTTACTGATTAAAATTTTTTTGATGGGGGATATAAGTTGACAAACCTTACCCCTCATACAATTGAAAATATTGAAAATCCCCTGCTCCCCATCATTTCACATAGTATTTCCTCCCCTTTATTTTAATTTTTTTTATTTTGTTTTTGTTTTTTTTCCTCCCTTCACTTGGAATTCCTACCCTCTTAACCCAAATCAAAAAACATTAATTTCCCATCCGCCCCCACACAGGCCACAACTGTAGGGATGCGGCGGCGCCCCAGCCGTCTAAACGAGACCAAATGCGGAACAAAAACTTTTTACAAAACCGGCGCTACCGCAGCCCAAATACCCGGATCGTTTCATTAACCGTAAACTAGCAAAAATGTAAAAGAGTTTGGAAAGATTATACCGATCGATCCGTGTCCTTCGGTCTTCAATCTCCGTGCCAAACTCCTCGCTGCTGCGCCGACGAAGTCCACTCCCCGGTCATGCCCATCAATGTGGTACCACGTCATTGAATCTTTATACGGGCTCCCGCCTCGAACCGAGGCAATTCGGACATAAAGTTTGGTAGCCGACATGTCCAAGAATGAAGTAGAGAGAGTGTAGAGTATATTGTCTCAAGATACCCAAGCGATTGGGTGGAGGTAAATTGGAGTTGCCAAGATAGAGAATGTGAGCACATGAGATTATGCAAGTGAGGTGAGAAAAACAATGGGCTCTCTCAAAGCAAGAAGTGTTCTCTGGGTTTTTTTTGATGAAGTGAAGAGATGGCCAAAAATTAAAGAGACAAGCAACTAAAAAACTATACCCCTCCCCTGCTGAATTCGCAGCCCCCCACAGCCACAACCCCCCCCCCCCCCTTTTCAAACATGGTGAAATTGCAGAGAGCCCCCTCAAGCACAAAATCAGCCACCAAACCCAAAGCCCATGCTGCCCACACCCTTGCCCATGCCTATGGAAATCAGTGCAAGAAAGGGTGAGAAAGAATGGTCAAAGTCAAGATCAAGGCTCGCAATAATTAAAACTTAAATCAATATGTTAAAGCCGAAAAAAGAAACCGGCAACTCTGAAAGTAATCCCGTAACGAATTACGAGATTACCCCTCGACTGTAAATACATACCCGCATTTGTATTCCGACCGAATACAAATGCAATGAGACAAAAGAATGTTCCAACACAATATAATACTAGGATCCGGCTTAAACCAAAGCCCGCTAGTATTATCCGTCCGATCATGATCCGTCCACAAGTGCACGAATATGATCGAACCCTGCCATATAACCATACGGTCTCTACAATGTTTCGCCCGAACTTGGTAAACTGTCTGTGGGGGACTCTAATGACTCATCAATACACTGGCACTGGGTATAACCACAAGCACATCAGTGGTACTAGCTGTACGTAACGGTTGCCCATGTATTGATCGGAAGGGAAGCTGACGAGCGAACTCATCCAGAAACCCTTACTGAGCCTGACAATGACAATATCCGTACAGTCCGGTCCGTTCGTCTATGAGTATCGTATATAGGGCCTAGGGGGCCGGTAAACGTCAGACCCCCAATAGCGGTACAAGTCGTGTCGGAGAGTGGCCCAGAACACCCTGAGATACTACTACAATACCTACCAGTAAATCTCGATTACCCTGGGCAGGGATTTCGTGTAATGGCTCTCCTAAACACGGCGTGATCTCACCCCCAATACCGGGAGAGACGAATCCCTGACGATCCGCTCACTGTCTCTATGTGGCTCGGGACTGTACCCAACTAAAACCTGTTTGCATGACTCCTTTGAGCCGTGGTAGGGTAGTAATCAAAGCACAGTGGGAACTCACACGAGACAAATGACGATCTCAGGTCGACAGACTAACCTGTACACATGTCACCTGGGAACTGCTATCTGACGATATGTATAATACCAACTAGCATGTTCCCGGCGAGTCCTGTCTGGTGTACTCATAATCCAATAAGCACCTGTATACATCTTAGGTGAACCAACTGACACCAATGGCTTGTGAGACCGGCCACTTCGCCTCGTCGGGGTCTCGACTGTATACACTAGTCTACTCTGGAGTATCGATGCCCTGTCTTGAAACTCCCACGACTAGGGACACTTCAAGGATGTGCTTATAGACCCCAGCTCCCACGTATATGATCGCCATCATACGGCTGGCAGTCAAGCAAGAATCCTATGGGCTCTATCAACATGCAATAGTGAACTAAAGCATGTAAACGATGATAAAGACAAACCAGATAGCATACTATCATCTCGAGCAAGACTGTCTTACCGGTATAGGTCCTCCCTAAATCATTGCAATCACGTACCTGCGATCCAATAATTGACTTTGAGGGCACTATATCCAACAATCTCCCACTTGCACTTAAGGCTAATTATTGCGATGTCGCGTACTCACAGCTCGTGTGATACCGAACATCTAACTCCTCTACTAATCAGTTTCACAAAGCTCGTTTGTAAAACTATTGTGTTCGAGAAATAGCCTCAGTGAGTGGATCCGCCCTGATGTTTCTTTCTATGTCTCTCATTGTCTCAAGTTCGCTGAGAAAGCCATCTCCTGAAATGAGCAATACATGTCTTAGAATATGTCTGGATATCTGATGGGACCCAGTTCATAAATGAACTCCAAATCCAGCAAGTTTCTTAGACTGTATCGTCAACTGAATTTAATCAGTATCCTGCACCATACCTCCCTCAATATCCGCTTGGACCACATGTCCAAACTACTGCCCCTCGTGAGAGGGAAAACTATAACTCTGACAGCCACTCTGTCATCCGGGTCACCTTGGAAGCCTGGAATGATAACTGTCTCCCGAAGGAGGCTTTCGTTATCAAATCCCTAGAACAACCACTTATGTTCTAAAACTGCTTTCGAACGTTTCTCCAGGTTTGGATTAATATCAATTTATTTCATCTAGTGCAAAAACAACATCTGGTGTGGTACTTGACATCTCATGATCAACTCAATTGCCTAAGCAAGTGATCTGCCAATCATGCACACCCCTATTCCCTTTAGTCTATAAGATACTTTTAGAGAGGGTGACTCCATCACCTGCAGGAACACCACCATGCCATGAGTCGTTCATTCTAAAATACCTTTAGAATACTGTCAAAGTACCCAGACTGGGAAACTACCTAAATCTAGATCCAGTAATCAGAATGCCTGATATTATATCCATATCCTTTGTGGAGAAACTACTGTGTGACAACCACAGTATGACCGATCGTAGTATAGGAATTTCACTTCCTACAATGTGTATGTCATCCAAGTACCAGGACATCACACCCTACAACTTTCTTAACAGATCCATTCCCTATTCTGATGAAGTCAAAGCCCATGACCGTCACATCAGAAATAGATGATCTTTCTCCGCTTTATCTTCTTTAGTCTATAAATAGATATAAGCTACTTGTCCACTACGCTTCCGCTGCTCCCACTGACTACGACAACCCACTGGCAGAGTCATATACACGTGCACTTTTAAAGTAAACTTTAGAACGACGCTATACTTATCCTCCTGCCGGGTCTCATAGTCTGGAACAACAGTAGTGTCAAGTCTGGGTAAACAAGAACCTCCCTGTCACCGTCCTTGAGGCTACCAGAGTACCTCTCAGGTGCCTGAGGTTACCCACCATATCTGTGGAGTGACTAATGGAATGTCAATCCTGATTGAATTTTTAGGTCCTATTAAATTTTCCGTAATCGTTTGCGGTTCTGGAATCTCTTCCAGTTCTTCCATACTCCCACTAATATTTTCTGAAAAAATCCATTTTACTAAAACTGTGGCGAGTTAAGAACAATATCACTATTGATCTTCCAGATGGTAGAAAATCAACCCTCGTCAATGCCCAGGTTAACCCACAAACTGGCATTACAGAAACGTGCCTTGAGTTATCCAGAGTCTGGTTTTAAGCATAAGCCGGACAACTTCCCGTACCTTAATATCGTTAAGATACGAACCATTCTATATACAATATAGAAATAGATGCACTAATTTAATTGGAACCAGATTCAAATCATGCAGCTGTCTCCAGTGCATGTCAACTAAATGGAGAGAGGACGATCAGCATTACTCAACTTAGGAATGCATCCAATTATGAGTAATCTGAAAGAGAAATAGGTTTCTCAAAACCATTGCTATCAACTGAATACCTCATACAAGTATCTACATCTTCGATCACCTTGAAAAATCCCGATACTTGCGACACCTGGTTCTCTACTTTATTCTTCTACCTATAACTTCTCAAACTTGGACCTTGTATTTCTACGAAACACTTGTCCAAAAACTTGAGAAGTCATAAGTAAACAGAATATAGTACGAGGACCAACCCCTTTGTCCTAATGGACACTGGACAACATACAATACTTTGTATAAGTCCCCTGAGTTTAATAACTCAAACCCTGTACGTCGTAAGTTGAAAACTGTACCCAGGCGATTTTCTTAAATATCACCAATTACAACGAATTCCGATATAATGAGGATGATCTTCTAATTCCCAATAACTTACTCCCACTCATCATCTGTAAAACCATATAGATGTGAGAATCAAACCTGGTAAATACATACCTTGGAGCAAGAGTCTAATTGGGAAATCAGTTTTCTATTAACAATACACAGTGAAACTGAAATATGAATATGTTTCGAAGGGGTATACGGGTATTCCTAGTAATGCCTCTTCCATTATCAGATTCATGACTGTAACCGTGTATTTCTTTGCCATCTTTCCAAATCCCTTTATTTGTCTTTTTTCGTTACCTTCTGTACACCATCGTTAGACTTAATGGTTTTCTTCCTTCCCTACCGTTCGGCACCAGCCTATGGTTTGGAAAAAGACTATCCAATAAGCATAATAGGTGTACTCTCCTAAGCGTAGGAGCACTCGCAACCTGAGAGAAGGTAAAGATAAAAGACAACTGAATAAACCTTATTCCTATTTCTCCTGAACCAGAATCCATCATCGAAAAAGTTCCTTCGAGTTCGTATATAACCATACGATGGATTTATCCAATGGAATTGGATGTTCGTAATGATACGGGGTGTTCTGGAGAAATACAAAGGTGAGTTAGGAGTGGCGATGAAATACGTGGTTTGGTCGTGAATATTAACAGTCGCAATTTACTTTACCCTCTTTCTGATCCCTTTATTTGTCTTTACTTATTACCTTCTGTACACCTGACTTAGGCTAATTGGTTTTCTTCATTCCCTACCTTTTGGCACCTGCCTATGGTTTGGAAGAAGACTATCCAATAAGCGTAATAGGTGTACCCTCTCCTAATCCTAGGAGCCCTCACAAGCTGAGAGAAGGTAAAAGGAAAAAACAACTGAATAGTCCTATTCAATCTCTTCAGAACCAGAATCCATCCTCGAAGAAATTCCTTCGAGTTCGTATATAACCATGCGATGGATTTATCCAATGGAAGTGGATGTTCGTAGTGATACGAGGTGTTCTGGAGAAATGCAAAGGGTAAAAGAAGGAGTGGCAATGATGTATGCAACTCAGACAATCCAAAAACCAGTGTTATAAGAAAGTTTGGTTAACTTGGTCACTGAGTTATAATAAAGGGTCGGGCCATGGTCGCAGTCAAAGAGAGAGAGAAAAGAAACACTCTGCATGCACTCAAACCTAGACAGAATGGTTAATTACATTATCTAATCAGGAAACCTCCCACTGTTTTCTCAAATTCTCCTCCAACCTGAAAGAAGAATTAGTTGGGATCACCTGAGGAGTAAACCAACTCATAAGTGGGAATCGGGATCCAACTATCATCGCATGATAACGTGATGCATCACACTCCAGAAGGTACGCACAAGCCTGGGAAGTTTCCAGTATGTTTGAAACTCCCGATGTGATTTTTATCCCTAGGACCCAAGTGACCTTGACGAATAATCAACAAATCAAAAGGTCCTAATCAAGTTCAACCCGTCATTATCTTGATTGCGTTAAACCCACCCGCACGACCCTTGACGAATAATCAACAAAGTCGTATGACTGTCCTAACCAATCCACATATCCATGCGACAGAAAAACATTACAGATCTACCGCACACTACGCCTCGATGAATAGCAACGACAAACGTAGCACGAATACTAAGCAATACTAATCTGAAATGACGGAGGGCTACGGTTGGTTTTTGGCGAAAACCCTTTAACGTAATGAACTTGATATCGTTGAAGGAATCCAAGTGTTTTTATAAAAATATAGTGGCGAAAACCTTTACTAAAAAGGTCACTCCCGGTGAAGAGATCTCAGCTCTTTCCCGTAGAATGAGGTGCGGGATTCCAAACTGAATACCACGATGCAAAGCAAAAAGTAATCGACTATAGTGAAGTTATTACCCTGACGCAAACCTATGTCCAAGGAGTCACTCCCGATGAAGGGATCTCGGCCCTTGCCTCGTCGAATGAGGTGCTAGATATTCATAATCGAATACCACTGTGCAAAACAAAAAAGAATGTCCTTGCAATAACAGCTTTTTGAAAATTTGATTCCAACAACATCAAATATAGGTTTGTTTTCCTTGCATTGATAAGAATCAACGCAGTCCCATCAATTAATCACACCAGAAAAGAACGAAAGTAAAATGTACGTATATGCCATCCGCATTCGCCACTGGGTCCCGCCATCACCCGTTAGGTTACTTAACTAACGACAGAGCGGAGACTGGACTAGCGCGGGTGCAAAACATATACAACATATACTAATATATATATCAATATATAATAATCGCTCCAGGCATGATAAATGCAACATCACAGAAAAGTAATAAGCATCACAGAACAATACAGATAATCTGGGATCTCCGGGTTTCATTGAGCCACAAGTGAAACCCGACGTTCCTTTGGTCGTGTGGATATCCTGTGCAATGAAACCTAGACCCCTACGAGTGCGGCAAGCTACCCGCCAAAACCTGAAGCGAGGCAGCTCCCTTCAACAAAGTGAATGGACCACCCAGCACTTCACGGAATCCGGTAACTTGAGCACTCCTCCTGGGTCAACCTATACCCCCTACGAGTGCGGTGAATAGCCCGCCAATTCTAGAGTGAAGCCCCCTCCGTCTCAAAACCATGAGATGCGGGCCCGTTGCCCTCTAGAACCCGGCTATCCGTGCACCCCACTGCGGGGTAATCCTAGAACAGAAAATAAAATATATACAATGGGTACACCGACCTCATCCCGGTCATGCCCCAAAAGAATAAAATACAAACAGGCAGTGACGGCAGTCTACATGTCGGACGCTCGCCCCGCAATATCAAATGTACAAATAAATCCAAACTACACTACCATTGCACACAAGCTATCCACCACGAAAAATCCGCAACATCTAAGCAAAACACGGAACATCAACGTGAATGTCACGTTCGCAAATCCGTCTAAAAGGACTATAGCGATTAAACAAGATTTACCGATCAAATGACATTCACAGTCACAGATATAATGTAAGTACTGTAAACTAACATATTTAAAATTCCGATCGAGAAAACTTCCTGAAGTGGGCCCCCAAGTACAAATCCAGTATTCAAACAAATCTGGGCCAAAACTAAATATTCCAGAAACCACATTTCCAAGTTAAAGTCCCCCAGAAGAAAATTGGTGCAGCGAACCCACCAAAGTGCCGCGCAACCGCGGCAAACATGAGCGTTTGGCCGCGGTTCCGCGGTCTAGTGGTAAGTTCGTGCTGCCAAATTTCTTCTAGTGTCTTCAAAAAGCCTGCCTGATTTTCTGAAACACTCAAAATAATTTTTCGACCAGTTTAAAAATTCGACAGAAACTTTATCATTTAAAATGCGGTTTTGGAAATTTTGTTCGATCGATATTTTAAACACGTTAGGACAAGCTAGTAAAGGTTAATAACGTGGCTTTGATACCATGTAGGCATGCGGAGGCGCCCGGCCGTCTAAACGAGGCCAAATGCAGAATAAAAACATTTTACAAAACCGGCGCTACCGCAGCCCAAATACCCGGATCGTTCCATTAACCGTAAAATAGAAAAAATGTAAAAGAGTTTGGAAAGGTTATACCGACCGATCCGTGTCCTTCGGTCTTCAATCTCCGCGCCAAACTCCTCGCTGCTGCGCTGACGAAGTCCACTCCCTGGTCACGCCCGTCGATGTGGCACCACGTCATTGAATCTTTATACGGGCTCCCGCTTTGAATCGAGACAACTTGGACATGAAGTTTGCTAGCCGACATGTCCAAGAATGAAATAGAGAGAGTGTAGAGTATATTGTCTCAAGATACTCAAGCGATTGGGTGGAGATAAATTGGAGTTGCCAAGATAGAGAATGTGAGCACATAAGATTATGCAAGTGAGGTGAGAAAAACAATGGGCTCTCTCAAAGCTAGAAGTGTTCTCTGGGTTTTTTTTTGATGAAGTGAAGAGATGGCCAAAAATTAAAGAGACAAGCAACTAAAAAACCATACCCCTCCCCTGCTGAATTCGCAGCCCCCCACAGCCTAAAAAAAACCTTTTTCAAACATGGTGAAATTGCAGAGAGCCCCCTCAAGCACAAAATCAGCCATCAAACCCAAAGCCCATGCTGCCCACACCCTTGCCCATGCCTATGGAAATCAGTGCAAGAAAGGGTGAGAAAGAATGGTCAAAGTCAAGGTCAAGGCTCACAATAATTAAAACTCAAATCAATATGTGAAAGACGGAAAAAGAAACCAGCAACTCCAAAAGTAATCCCGTAACGAATTACGAGATTACCCCTCGACTGTAAATACATACCCGCATTTGTATTCCGACCGAATACGAATGCAATGAGACAAAAGAATGTTCCAACACAATATAATATTAGGATCCGGCTTAAACCAAATCCCGCTAGTATTATCCGTCCGATCATGATCCGTCCACAAGTACACGAATATGATCGAACTCTGCCATATAACCATACGGCCTCTACAACGTTTCGCCCGAACTTGGGAAACTGTCTGTGGGGGACTCTAATGACTCATCAATACACTAGCACTGGGTATAACCACAAGCACGTCAGTGGTACTAGCTGTACGTAACGGTTGCCCATGTATTGATCGGAAGGGAAGCTGACGAGTGAACTCATCCAGAAACCCTTACTGAGCCTGACAATGACTATATCCGTACAGTCCGGTCCGTTTGTCTATGAGTATCGCATATAGGTCCTAGGGGGTTGGTAAACGTCAAACCCCCAATAGCGGTATAAGTCGTGTCGGAGAGTAGCCCAGAACACCCTGAGATACTACTGGAATACCTAACAGTAAATCTCGATTACCCTGGCCAGAGATTTCGTGTAATGGCTCTCCTAAACACAGCGCGATCTCACCCCCAATACCGGGAGAGACGAATCCCTGACGATCCGCTTACTGCCTCCATATGGCTCGGGACTGTACCCAACTAAAACCTGTTTACACGACTCCTTTGAGCCGTGGTAGGGTAGTAATCAAAGTACATTAGGAACTCACACGAGACAAATGACGATCTCAGGTCGACAGACTAGCCTGTACACATGTCACCTGGGAACTGCTATCTGACGATATGTATAATACCAACTAGCATGTTCCCGGCGAGTCCTGTCCGGTGTACTCATAATCCAATGAGCACCTGTATACATCTTAGGTGAACCAACTGACACCAATGGCTTGTGAGACCAGCCACCGCCCCTCGTTGGGGTCTCGACTGTATACACTAGTCTACTCTGGAGTATCGATACCCTGTCTCGAAACTCCCACGACTAGGGACACTTCAAGGATGTGCTTATAGACCCCAACTCCCACGTATATGATCGCCATCATACTGCTGGCAGTCAAATAAGAATCCTATGGGCTCTATCAACATGCAATAGTGAACTAAAACATGTAAACAATGATAAAGACAAACCAGATAGTATACTATCATCTCGAGCAAGACTGTTCTACCGGTATAGGTCCTCTCTCAATCATTGCAATCACGTACCTGCGATCCAATAATTGACTTTGTGGGTACTATATCCAACAACAACAACCATAATTTGATTTCCTAAGTACAAATCAATTCAAGTGCGGCCCAAAAAAATTTTTAAACCCAACCCAAAAATTCCTGATATTTTTTTTATTTGCTCCGGTCCCGGGCCCGGGCCGACAGGCTGTCCCAGCCGAGCCCGGGTTGCTAACTCAACGGTAGAGTACTTGGCTTTTAAGTGCGCCAGCCCCCGGCCCATTTACCACCTTGATATGTATAGATGTATTTGTGTATGTTTTGCCAATAATACACTTTTAAACAATAAACCTATATTATGCTAAATAATGTTATATTTCTAAAATTTAAGAATTATTTAAAAGGTTTTTGGTAAAAATAGTAATATTTCTAAAGTTTGTAAAAATATTCTTAAAGGTTTAATTTAGATATTTTGGTTAATGAATTTTTTTAATAATATTTTTTCTCAAATTTATAAGAACTTTTTTTTGCTATGTGTCATGCAAAAGGTTAATTTAAAATTTCAATTTGAATGCTCTCTCTAGATAGATACGAAAATTATACAAGGTGTGAAAAAAATGAAGAGGATTATATACAGTATACAACTTCTCCAATTTCAATATGCATGCTTTTATCTTTTCTATTTACTTTTTTTTTTTATATATAACAAGAGAGAGAGACGAAGTGGGCATCTCTGAAATTTAAAAATTGAAAATGTTCACTAATTTTTTAATTTTATAATTTTATTAGAAAAAATTTAAAAGAATCGTGACATGCGGATCTTCTAAATTCTAATTAAAATAGTAGAGATATATATTTGTAAAATGCAGAGCCAATGGGGAGTAAATGAAAAATCTCTCCTAAATAATGACGTCATCTGATCATCATTGTGAGATCACATGGCCAATAAAATACCCAAAATGCCCTTAACTAGTAGGGGCATAATTGTCAAGAAAAGGACCCCCTCATTTCTGGCTCCTACTTGACCTTTGGCCTCACTAATCAATTCCACAACTCACTTTGTTCATTTTGCTCGCTCCAACTCTTGAAGTTCCTCTCTTCACCACACTTGTCCAAATTTCCCTTTTCTAGTATGAAAACAAGTGGGAACCTTGACAAAAAAAAATTAAAAATACAAATTTAAACGAATACATAATGAAAGTTTGATTCTTTGAAACGAGACAGTGCAAATACTAATTAATTAGACGTAAAATGTGGATCTTCGCATTAATGGCGCCTACGTATCCATGCAAAAAGCATTAATTTAGGATTTATAAATCATAATCTCTCGTGTTTTGTGAGCCGATTATGGTGACATTCAATGTTATCTTGACACGTCAGTTTAGAAAGCCCATCTGTTGTCCACGATCGAGAGTGTGATGTCTTCTAACGTTGACATTGGCTTGTATGAGTTTTGTTAAGGTCCGTGAGTTTTATGTATTTGAGGTTTGAGAGGAGAAATTATTATATTTGCAGGATGTTGTACATCAGGATAGAAGGAGCAAGAAAGAGATGGAAAATTTCGGGCACCTTTTAGATAGCTTGGTGGGGGTCTGTAACTGATGGATCTCTGGATCTCCTTCAGATGTTACCTTTCGTTGATCTGCAGCGGGCGCTGATGGATAGCTAAGATTGAGTTGGAGGGTTGCCTCCTGAAGCGTGTGGATCTCAATGAGTTTTATGTGGTTGAGGCCGAGCTACCTGCAAGGAAGTCGCGGGGTGGTTGTGCCACCGAGGACCCTCCACCGATCAAGTTAGACGAGCTATTTTGGCAGAGTAACGGCCTATTGGGCTAAAATTGTTTTACCTGAGTCGTCTGAGAAAGGGGTTTATATAGTGGCAGCCATGGGCAGGCGGGCGCGAGATTCACGCCGGCCGTTACGCCCCTGGCGTTACGCCCGCGTCATAGGCGGGATTCCCCATTAATGACGAGATATGCTCATTAATGGAGGATCGTGATGGCGTGGAACGCGGGATCATGGGCGGCGGATATCTTGCGTCTGGCGAGATTCGCGGAGCCATGGCGGAGGCGCCTGTGATCGGTGCTATGGGTCGGTCGGTGAGACCGAGGAAGCTAAACTCGGCGGGAGGCTCGGAAACGAGCAGGAGGCCGAGGCATCTTGGATATGCGATAGCTCGGAGGCGAGCTGGAGGGCTGAGAGAACTCAGCGTGCGGGAGGGCTCCGAGGCGAGCCGATGGTCGTTTGTAAGGCGATCGTAGGGGTGGTCTGGAAGGCCACCGAAGGTCGGGAACATTCTCGGGTCGAAGGCCCAGGGTATGCTTCCAACGTACCGATCTTGATCCTTTCTCGTAATCCCTGGGACACGTCATCTGCCACGTGTAATGATGTGGGGAAGCACCGGTATCTAGCCTCATCATTAGCCCCCCACTCTCGTCCCGACCCATTCATGGGTCAGGTCGAGAGTGGTCTGACCGGTCATCCGGGGTAAGCTCTTATTTGAAGATATCGTCGGTGCGTATTCCCGGGCAACTAGTTGTATTTTCTTGATGACGTCAGCGGATCAGGGGAGGGATCTCGCATTGAAGAGGAAGCGCCGGTTTGTGCGTACGTTCACCGAAGCGCCAGCCCACGTGTATGGCGCTGGTTGATTGACGAGACGGGATGCGGGTGTTCCCGCGCCCAATGGGACGCGCCCAATGTGAGTGCGACAGGTGGAATGTTGTCGGTCGTTGGTTGCGAAGCGCTGTTTTGGCGGGAGGCGATCGGAGCCGTAAGATGTGTACGCCAGCAGCTATAAATAGAGGTGGGATCCCCATCAGGGCCCATACCTCACCATAATTTCCTCGTCCCTAATCGTGTTAGCTCAGTACTCTTCTTCTCAGGTCGGATTCCTTGCGTTTTCTTTTTCGAAGACTCATCCCTTTGATCAGGTTAGATGTCTTCTACCGAGGAGTCTGTAGAAATAGTCCGGGAAGAGTCTAGGGAGTCCTCTGTAGCTTCCTCTTCTTCTTCTTCCCCTTCCGTTTCTTCCTCTTCCTCGTCTGAGTCAGAGTCCCCCTAAGAAGTTAGGGTTAGTCATGCTTCCCGGGGTTGTGCGACGGGGGCGGTCCCCAGAGCACAGGTTATGGATGCTCTTGGCGTATCATCCATGCTGAGGCATGCGAATGAGCTCGCCACCATCCGGACTCGTTTCCACATTCCTCCCGGCTACTCGCTTCGTCTGGCCGAGGAGGGGGAGAGGGCAGATCAGGTACGGGGCAAGGAGATTGCCTTGTACCAGGAAGCCTTTTGGGCCGGGATGCGCCTGCCCTTCTCCCTCGAGGTGAGTGCGGCGTTGAATTGTTTTGAGTTAGCCCCGGGCAAGTTAGTGCCAAACTCTTGGAGAGTTCTCCTTGGGTTCCTGGTTCGGTTGAAATTATGTCAGATCCCTTTCAGCCGGAGCCTTCTCGTTTCTTCTTTCTGCTACAAAAACCACCCCGGCACTCGCAGGGGCGAGTCGAGCTGGGTATACATCTCTTTTAGAAAACACCGGGGAGGTGGTGCCGGGTCAGGGGTCGTCGTAGTACCTTCTTCCATTCACGAATGAAAGAAGAAGTTTTTGTTTGTTGGGCCGTCCGAGGGGTGAGGATTGGCCTGTGCCCATCCAGTGGCACATGGCCAACTGCCCGCGGGTGAGGCGGTCGAATGATCCCGACGCGGTGGCGGTGTCGGAGTGCGAGCCCCTCCCCCGGGCTGATGTGTTGCTGTCTGAGCTGACCCTTAGTTGGCCTAGGCTCAGCACCGCCCAGTTCACGGGTAAATTAGGAGTTTTCAGGCGATTTGTTTAGACTTGTGTATTCTTTCACATTTTCTGGCATTGTTGACTCCTTCGTACTTTTGTCTTATGCAGAACCCATGGACCTAGGCAAATTTCGGGCAGCCCTGGTCGAGCAGAAGAAGGGGAAGAAGGCCGGAGGCGCCGGCTCCTCTCGCCCGTCGTTGGCTCTGGCCCCACCGACGGCCGTCCCAGCCAGGCGCTCGAGCGCGCCCCAGGCCCCGGAGTCCATCCAAGCGCCGAGCTGAAAACGTGCTCGGGAGCAAAAGCCCCAGGCTCTGGAGGTGGGAGGCGAGACCGATTCCCCTGCATCTCTCCTCAAGAGGTTCCATAGGACAGCTCCCCGCTCCCCGGCTTCACCGATCATCTTGGACGATGGGGAGCTTCCTTTCGAGGTGCCCTCGGGGCTTTCCGTCGCCGACAGCCTGCTCTCGGAGATGGAAAGGTCGGCCGGGAGCAGAATCCCTCGGGGGACCTTCCGTGCCCAAATGGCGGCCATAACTCAAGAGGCCGTGCAGATTAGTGTTTGCACCCCACTCGGGTCTTCATTCAGTATTTTTTGTTCGTGAAATTGGGTGCCCCCTTTTCTTTTTAACCCTCCTTTGTTTTCTTCAGGTTCTCCAGCACATCGCCCTCGTCGTCAACATGGAGGACGAGGAAATTGCCCCGGTGATGCGGGCCGCGGGCGAGTTCTCCTCGCAGGAGGAGAGCTCAAGGCTGGAGCTGGAAGCTGCGATGGAGAGGGTCGCTGCCCTCGAAGACCGGGTGGCGGCCGGGGATCGGGAGATCGCCAAGTGTTGAGAGGCCGCCCGAGCCGTCGAGGCTAAGTTAGAAGATTCCAGGGTGCTTGTCGCCATCCTGAAGAAGACGGCGAACAGCCTCCGGAAGGAGAACGAAGCGGCGAAGGAGGGAATGAAGCGTGCCGAGCTCCGAGCGTCGAAGGCGGTGGAGAGCTACAAGAAGTCGTACCAGTACTACACCGACCTCGCTGGAGCCGCTGCCATCATTTGGCACGACGCCGTCAAGGCCCTGATGCGAGAGTTCCCTGACGGTGAGCTCTGGGGTGAGTAGCCCCTCGGAGATGAGGCGCCGGGGAATGCCTCTGGGAGCGCTGTAAGGGGAGAGGCCCCTGGTGGGAGCATTGGGGAGAAGTCGGTCGCCCCGGCCATCGGCTCCGAGGCTCCTACGGTGAGCGCCGATCTTCAAGATGCCACCCCGGTTGTCGCGGTGGAAGCGCAGCTTATCGAGGTTCTCCCCGGCCCCGAGGCCTGAACCTCCTCGCCTCCTTATTTTCTTTTGCGCTGAAATTTTGTAAGCCACCGGGCGTTTTTGTAAGGCTGGGGAGCCCATAATACCTCTGTAAAGACCTCCGTCATTGTGAATAAAACCTTTTTGCAGTGTTGTCTGCGTAAACATTTTCCCTTTGTTTGCGTCGAGGTAAAATTTTATTTGCGCGGTACTGCTTTCATGATGCGGTAGGTTGGAGATCGGTTTTTCATCTGGCGATCCCACGTCGGGTTGAATTCAACCATTTGCCGAGCGTGCAAAGTCCGGTGTAAGGTCGGTGTCTCCATGGACCCAAAGTCGAGGTGGAGATCGCTTATTAAAAGTCATGCAGGAAGTTGAGCAGGGAAGCTGCTTGATGGCCTCATGATGAGGGCTTTGATCCTTGGCGTCGTTGGGCAAGAAGTTGCCTGCTAAGGATGGACCGAGCAGGGTAGCTGCTCGATGGCCTCCTGATGAAGGCTTTGATCCTTGGCATCATGGGGTAAGAAATTACCAGCCAAGAATGGACCGAGCAGGGCTACTGCTCGGTGGCCTCTTGGCGAGGGCTTTGATCCTTAATTAGCGCGGGAGGGCATTGAGAGGCCTGCTAAGGATGGACCGAACAGGGCTGCTGCTCGATGGCCTCTTGGTGAGGGCTTTGATGTTGGATATAGTGCCCTCAAATTCAATTATTGGATCGCAGGCACGTGATTGCAATGATTGCGGAGGACCTATACCGGTAGGACAGTCTTACTCGAGATGATAGTATGCTATCTGGTTTACCTTTATCAGTCGTGTACAGGTTCAGATGACTGATCACTGTTACACGTTGATAGAGCCCTTAGGATCTTGCTTTACTACCAACAGTATGATGGCGATCATATACGTGAGAGTTGGGTAGTCTATAAGCATATCCTTAATTTTGGTCCCTAGTCATGGGAGTTTCGAGACAGGGCATCGATACTCCGGAGTAGACTAGTGTATACAGTCGAGACCCCGACGAGGGGCGGTGGCCGATCTCACAAGCCACTGGTGTCAGAAGGATCACCTAAGATGTATACAGGTGCTCATTGGGTTATGAGTACACCAGACATGACTCGCCGGGAACCTGCTAGTTGGTATTATACCTATCGTCAGATAGCAGTTCCCTGTGACATGTGTACATGTTAGTTCATCGACCTGAGGTCGTCATTTGTCTTGTGTGAGTTCCCACTGTGCTTTGATTTCTACCCTACCACAGCTCAAAGGAGTCGTGCAAACAGCTAGTTTTTGGGTACAGTCCCGAACCACATGGAGGCAAGTGAGCGGATCGGCAGGGGATTCGTCTCTCCCGGTATTGGGGGTGAGATCGCGATGTGTCTAGGAGAGCCATTATACATAGCCCTCGGCCGAGGCAGGAGATTTACTGGTAGGTACTCCAGTAGTATCTCAGGGTGTTTTTGGGCTACACTCCGACACGACTTATACCGCTATTGGGGGTCTGACGTTACCAGCCTCGCAGGCAGATATGCGATACTCATAGACGAACGGACCGGACTGTATATACATTGTCACTGTTAGGCTCGGTAGGGTTCCAGGATGAGTTCGCTCATCGGCATCCCTTGAGGTCAGTACATGGGCAGCCGTTACGCACAGCTAGTGCCGCTGACGGCTTGTGGTTAAACCCACTGCCAGGGTACTGACGAGTCATTAGAGTCCCCTACAGACAGTTTCCCAAGTTCGGGCGAAACGTTGTAGAGGCCGTATGGTTTTATGGCAGGGTTCGGAAAATGCACGTGCGTTTACGCACGTGTCATATTTCGGGCAGATAATACTGGTGGGCTTTGGTTTAAGCCGGATCTGAGTATTATACTGTGTAGATATAATATCTTTGTCTCAGTTGCATTTGTATTCGGTCGTAATACAAATGCGGGTATGTTTATACTGTTACGGGGTTGTCCTGAAATTCGTTTCAGGATCGCTTTTGGAAGTTGCCAGTTTCCAGTTTCCAGTTTTCTATCACCCGTATTTAACATTCGGTTAAATGCGGATTTATCTTTTCTTGAGGTGAGTCATGAGTGTGTAGAAGATTCTAGAAGGTTCTAGAATGGTGACTAGGTTAGTGACTCATTATTGTTCATTTAATGATTTACTAGGTGTATTAGTGAGTCACCTTTACCATTAATGCATTTTGTTTTTGCTTTGATATTTCTTCATGATAAGTATTGCTTATGGTCACCCCCTCTTTTCCTACACTCACATCCCTCCTTCTATATATGTGGCCGGCCTTTCTCATTTGGGATTATGGTTGTTGTTTAAAAAGATGATAGTTTTTTGTGTATGGAAATTTCATAGCTCCTTTTATTCCATCACAGTTTCAAATGGCAACTTCATTAACCGTTCGTCCATGGCTTTGGACGAAGTGAGACAAAGTGTTCTACTCATTCTCTACATCAAACTTGGTCATCTCTTTTAGCAAACTTGATGACCGAGTTGTCTCGGGTCAGAGACGGGAGCCCGTTTAAAGATCCGTTGATGTGGTGCCACCTGGATGAGCAGATCGGAGATCGACGAGATCGGAGCAGCCGCAACGGAGAGTGGGATGATGGTTAAAGAACGAAGGACTCGGATCGTTCGGTATAACCTTTCTACCCTCTTTATAGTTTGTTAGTTTAGCAATAATGGCAGATCCGGGTTATAGTATACAATAGCGCCAGTTAAAAAGTTTTTGTTCCGCATTTGGCGTCTGTTAGATGGCCGGGGCGCTACCGTAGACTTACAGTGGTATCAGAGCCTCGCCATTAAGCTTTACTAACTTGTACTAACGCGTTTAAAATATCGATCGGACCAAATTTCAAAAACTACAATTTTTCTGTTCAATGTTTCTGTCGATTTTAAATCTGGTTTAAAAATTATTTTAATGATCCCAGAAAATTGAGCAGGGTTATAACACCCGAGCCCAATAATACTATTTCTGTTACTGGTTGAGTGTTAGACATTGCTCATTTCAATTTTCTTGCTTGTTTGGTTCTTATTGCAAAATTTTAACCGGCTAAGTCATTTTTGCTTATAACAAATTTTAACACCTAAAATGAAATTTGAAATATCCGTATTGACCTACTCGTCACCACTAGTCGCGTGGTAGCGTCCGCGCGTCGAGATTTCATCCCGTTCGGTGAAACGGGCGAGTTTGGACGGCTACACGCGCGTGCAAGTGTCCGACTTGGGGGCATGCATTTTAATCATAAGACATCTCATTTTAAAATTTGGAACCCGCTTAAAATCCTATTATTTGAATTTCAAATTTTTGGGCGCAACCCGGGCGCGATTTGGAAATATTTCATTTAGCGCCAAAATCCCAATTTAATTAAATATCTAAAGCTATATAATATATCCATTTCTGTTAAATATTTAACCACTTAAATATTCACAAATCCCTTTTAAATCCCTTCTGTTCTCGTGATCAGCCAATCACGAGGCTCATCCCTCGTGGGGGGCCCCTCTCTCTCTCTCTCTTCCTCTATCTCTCTATAATCTCTCTCTCCTAAAATCTCTCTCTCTATCCCTATAATATACTGTTCCTTCGTCCTCGTCTCGCAGAAAAAGAAAACCCTACGACGAACCCCCCCATCGCAGAACCCTAGCCATCTCCGCTGCCGTCGCGGCCGCATCCCCCGCGCCGACGACACCACCACCATCACCCTCGTCCCGACCTCTCCACCTTCCTCCACCTTCCCTCACCTTCTTTCCCTTGGAGAACCCGACCACCGATAGCCCCGACTTCACCTGCACCTTTCACCGCCGGCGACCCCACTTCCTCGTCGGCCCCCACTCGTCCTCCTCATCACCTGCGCACCAGCCCCCGACCTTCTTCCTCCTTCCCTCGCCGGGTTGCAACAGAACCCGACGCCCGAACCCTAGCACCTCCTCCGATCGCCGGAAAAGCGGCCGTCGACCCTCGTCGTCGTCGCCTGCGCCACCGCCGACCACCTCCTCTCCCCCTGCAACCCAAACCAAGCCAGTTCCTCACCATCCCTCCTATTCCAGCAACCTACAGCCAGTTAGCCGCTGTCGCGTTCCCTGTTCGCCGCCGGCGCCCCATCGCCGTTGAACCCGTCGCGGTTGCCACCCTCGCTATCCCTGTAAGCATCTCCTTACCTTCTCCCTTCCCTTTTCCCTTCGCTGGTCGCGTTTTGTCCGTACGTAGTTTGCTAACCATCGTCGCCGTTTTGACATTTCGCCGGATTCCGGCCGTGCCGACGACTTGACCCGACTTTCCAGCGAAGTACTCCGGTCCGCGTGGCCCCGCTGTTCGTTGTTTGGACTCGACCCGTGACCCGTGCATCCGTCGCGTGTTTTCCGCCGACGTTACGTTCGTGTTTTTCGGTTTGCGAAACCGTCGAGGCAAGTATTACTTACTACATGCTATGTTATCCTAATTAAGTGTGCTTGACTCATAAAACTTGCATTGTTAACTAAATATAGTTACTTTTCTCATTTGGACAGAATCTGATATATATCATGATACTGCAACCTAACCGTATTTTGCCACTGTAACCCTAATAACGAAACTACCAGTTAATCATTTTGCTATTTAAAGGACGATAATTGTACACATATAGCTTCATTACTTTCTGTTATTGATAGTGCACTACCTTGTGATTATTGCACCCCAAGGGTGCTCGAACCTGTTAATACGATAATACAACTGCACCATATTAATGCACCATTGTGATTAAATGAACTGTTATTGTTGTTTACTTTATTTCCTACTGTTATTCCTTATTCGATTCTATACCTGTTATGAGCACACCTTCGATTGCATTACATATTGACCTGACTTTGCTACACATGACATATATATACATACCGATGCACCGGACATGGTACCCTGTACTACCGACTCAACCTGATGTACCATGACCTGACATGTTACCTGATCTCATGCCTAATGCCAACAAACCTGACTTGGGGTCCTCATGGACCATTCCTGTTGTCTATCCAGACAAACCTGACCTGTTACCTGATCTTGTGTTGGCATTAGTCCTTGATTCATAAATACCTGACTCGACATACATAACTTGGGGGTATGGGGAAATCAAAGGTGAAACCGACTTGTAACTCAACAGTTCGATACCTGTTCTGATCAGTCTTACGGGCTAGGCCAGCCCCGGAGTGATGATGCTGACATCACTCATCCATCCTGCTACTTGTTACTGCATAGCGGCACGTCTCGGATTCAGCCCCGAGAATCTTGACCGTGGTCCCGGGCACGCACGGGATACTATTGAGTTACATCGACGAGTTATCAATTGATTTCAAAGACTTTAGAATAGAAAACCTGGTAGAACAGTTTAGTTACCCACTGCACATTACCCCGCACTGTTGTTTCATATTATTGTTTTATTCATGTTCATCCCTGCATTGCTTATTACCATGTTCATATTATATTATTGGTTGACATGACGCGCTGACGTCTGGGTTTTGCATGGCCCAGATTCTTTACCACTGTCGACGACCGAGCAGGAGTACTTCAGCCAGCAGGCTGATCTGTGAGTTCCATAGTGATTAGTTTATTTATTTCATTTCATTTCCAGATGTGAGCCCGCATTATGGGAAGTACTATTTATTTATTGTATTGGATCATTTGCTTCCGCACTTATTGTTCATTGACTCTTGTTATTATGGATTTGGACATGTGTTAGATTAGTTTATTTATCTTGTGCTTGATATCTCTACAGCCGTAATGTGACTGTGGATGGATACTTCCTACCCACAGGTAGCATGGTTGGCTATGTCACGTGCCCAATCTTGCGTACTCTGGGAAGCGGGGCGTGACATGGTTCTTTTGGTATCAGAGACATAGGTTAGTTGGGTTGATTCTTTTGTAGTTGGGTATTGTACCCGATACACGAATCAGAATATCCGTGCTTAGGAAACATGTCCTGCCACCTTGACCGTTTTACCATTCTTGAATCACATTCTTCCGGATTACATCTTTTACGACGTGCAAACTTACTTTGCATGTCGGCTCGGAAACCTGATTTCTTGTTATCCCTAGGACTTGGGCGACTTGGGTGGAGTTAAGTAATTGTGGCTATGATACCGCGGCATAGTTACAATGCGGTACTCTATTTAAGTATCTTGGAGTTCTAGCCTTGATCCACATTCAGAATCTACCATCATGCTAATGTTGGGTGTTTTGAGTTCAGGATTTTGACAGGTAAGAAGTTGAAGACGTACCAGAGGCCTATGAACGAAGCTGCCATGCTTGGAGTGATAAGAGAAATGCTGGAAATCAAAGAAACGGACCGAGCTGATCCAGCAGCAAGCGGACTCGTTTCAGGAAGGTTTGCAGATCGTTCAGCAGTCTGTGAACGAGGTTGGAACTAAACCAGTTGACCGAGTAGGGACCGTGGCAGATTTCAGACGTTTGGGTCCTACTACTTTCACTGGTCTGGAGGAGCCGTTGCCAGCCGAGCAGTGGCTAGTGACACGGAGGATTTGCTGATTTCGACACGATTCCAGAGGACAAAGGAGTTGATGTGGTGCGCATTCAGCTAGTGGATTACGCCCGAGAGTGATGGCTTGTGGAGGAGACCCGCTTGCCCAAGCCGATCAGTTGGGCGGATTTCTCTAAAAGTTTCCTGGAGAAATTCTTCCCGCGGACTGCACGGGAGGAAATGGAAGAGAAGTTCATCGGACTAAGGCAGAATGGAGCAGCCGTGGACGTGCATGCAGCAGAGTGGACGAGACTCAGTAGTCTCGCTGGACCTTTCGCGGCCAACGATGCAGACAGCAGTTGCGGTAAGGAAGCAGTTCTGTCGGGCCAGTCGAGTTTAGGGCTAGGCCGACAAACAGTGTTCTTGCAGCTATAGAAGTTGATAGTAATGAAGAGCCGGCAGTTGTTCGCGATTTTATGGACGTATTTGAAGATATATCGGGCTTACCGCCGAAGCGAGACGTGGAATTCGCGATTGACCCTATTCCTGGTGCAGCGCCAGTATCTAAAGCTTACTATCCGGTGGCACCAGTGGAATTGGAAGAAGTTAAGAAGCAAGTTGGTGAATTACTTGAGAAAGGCTGGATTCGAAGCAGCAACTCGCCTTGGGGAGCTCCAGTTCTTTTAGTAAAGAAGAAGGATGGCACGAGAAGGATGTGCATTGATTATCGAGGATTGAACCGGGTGACTATTAAGAACAAGTACCCGATCCCTTGCATTGGAGAACTTTTGAGCAGCTTAGTGGCGCGAGAGTATTCTCGAAACTGGATTTGCGATCCGGATATCATCAGGTCCGAGTGAAAGCAGAAGACATTTGCAAGACGGCGTTTCGAACTCGATATGGACATTTCGAGTATCTGGTGATGCCCTTCGGAGTAACGAATGCGCCGGCAATATTCATGGATTTGATGAACAGAATCTTTTCACCATTCTTGGACCAGTTTATTGTGGTATTCATTGATGATATTCTGGTGTACTCGAAGGGTCCGGAGGAGCATGCCGAGCATTTGAGGATCGCACTGCAGACGCTGAGACAGGAGAAATTGTATGCGAAGATGAGTAAGTGCGAATTTTAGCTGGAGGAAGTGAAGTTTCTGGGGCATGTTGTGTCGGGCGATGGAATCGCCGTCGATCCCGAAAAGATTGCAGCGGTTCGAGATTGGCCTATTCCAAGAAATGTGGCTGAGACAAGAAGTTTCCTTGGTTTGGCCGGATACTACAGTAACCAAGCTTACGCGCAAGGAAGTACCTTTTATTTGGACGGATGGATGTGCATTGGCCTTCGAGACGTTGAAGCAGAAGTTGATAACCGCCCCTATCCTGACCGTACCAGACAATTCAGGAGGACTGGTGATTCACAGCGACGCATCTGGAAAAGGATTGGGATGTGTTTTGATGCAGAATGGGAAGGTCGTAGCTTACGCATCAAGACAACTGAAGATCCATGAGAGGAATTACCCAACTCATGACTTGGAGCTTGCGGCTGTGATCTTCGCTTTGAAGATTTGGGGACACTACCTTTTGGGGAGAGAAAGTCGAAGTTTTACAGATCACAAGAGTTTGAAGTATGTGTTCACTCAGAAAGAGTTGAACATGAGGCAACGCAGATGGTTGGAGCTGATGGCCGACTACGACCTTGATCTTAAGTACCATCCGGGAAAGGTTAACGTCGTGCCGGATGCGCTTAGTCGGTTACCAGCGATTCAGGTATTGACTGCACAGAGGGAGATCATCGCGGATTTTCGGAGATTTGACTTAGAGGTTGTGCTACCACATGCTACGGGACAGTTGATGCAGTTGCAAGTACAGTCGTCCTTAGTTGAGAAGATTAAAGCGGCACAATCGCAGGATCCTAGACTGCAAAAGTTTCGAGAGCAGGTTGAAGCCGGACTACGAACCGATTTACTGATCCACGAAGATGGTTCGTTGCGGTATGGTAGCCGTGTGTGTGTGCCAAAGGGGGATGTACGTGAAGAACTCATGAAGGAGGCACACAGTTCAGCTTACTCTGTACATCCAGGAGGGACAAAGATGTACCGAGATATTCGACAACATTTCTGGTGGGAAGGTATGAAATGGGAGATTGCTCGCTTCGTGGCTAAGTGCTTGGTGTGTCAGCAAGTCAAGGCTGAACACCAAAGGGTTGCTGGTTTGTTGCAACCACTTCCGATTCCTCAGTGGAAGTGGGAACATATAACCATGGATTTCGTGACGGCTTTACCGCGGAGTCCAAAGGGCAACAATGCAGTATGGGTGATTGTCGATCGGTTGACCAAGGCTGCTCACTTTTTTCCTTTTCGGGTTGGTCAATCGACGGAGACTTTGGCAGAGCGGTACATGCAGGAGATTGTAAGATTGCATGGAGTACCGGTGAGCATCGTGTCCGATCGGGACACTCGGTTCTTGTCACACTTCTGGAGGAGTTTACAAGAAAGTTTGGGGACTCGATTGAAGTTTAGCACAGCTTATCATCCTCAAACTGATGGGCAGTCGGAGAGAACGATCCAAACTCTTGAAGATATGTTGAGGGCATGCATGTTGGACTTCAAAGGTTCTTGGGAGGATCATCTACACTTGGTGGAGTTTTCGTACAACAATAGTTTCCAAGCGACTATTCAGATGGCTCCGTTTGAAGCCCTTTATGGTCGTAAGTGCCGTTCACCTGTTTGTTGGGATGATGTTGGTGAGCGAAGGTTATTGGGACCAGATTTGGTAGTACCGACAGTCGAGAAGGTGAATACAATCAGGAAGCATATGAAGGCAGCTCAAGACAGACAGAAAAGTTGGGCCGACCCGTCAAGAAGACCTCTAGAGTTCGCCGTGGGTGATTTGGTATTTTTGAAGTTATCACCGACTAGAGGGGTGATTCGTTTTGGGAGTCGGGGAAAGCTTAGTCCTCGATTCGTTGGACCCTTCGAGATATTGGAGCGTGTTGGAGAGGTAGCGTACCGTTTGGCGTTACCACAGTCCTTGGCAGGTGTGCACGATGTGTTTCATGTATCTCAACTACGGAGGTATGTTCGAGATGAAACCCACGTCTTGGATCATTCGGAGTTGATTGTACGGGAGGACCTAACTTTTGAGGAGCGACCGGTTGAAATCAAGGATCGAAGAGAAAAGGTTCTTAAGAACAAGGTTATCCCTCTTGTGCTAGTTTCTTGGGGTAATCGATTGCATGGAGAATCCACTTGGGAGCGAGAAGACGAGATCCGGCAGAAGTTTCCTCACCTTTTCCTGTAGTTATCTATCTTGTATTCTTGGAATTTCGATGACGAAATTCTTTTTGTAGTTGGGTATGATGTAACACCCGAGCCCAATAATACTATTTCTGTTACTGGTTGAGTGTTAGACATTGCTCATTTCAATTATCTTGTTTGTTTGGTTCTTGTTGCAAAATTTTAACCGGCTAAGTCATTTTTGCCTATAACAAATTTTAACACCTAAAATGAAATTTGAAATATCCGTATTGACCTACTCGTCACCACTAGTCGCGTGGTAGCGTCCGCGCGTCGAGATTTCATCCCGTTCGGTGAAACGGGCGAGTTTGGACGGCTACGCGCGCGTGCAAGTGTCCGACTTGGGGGCATGCATTTTAATCATAAGACATCTCATTTTAAAATTTGGAACCCGCTTAAAATCCTATTATTTGAATTTCAAATTTTTGGGCGCAACCCGGGCGCGATTTGGAAATGTTTCATTTAGCGCCAAAATCCCAATTTAATTAAATATCTAAAACTATATAATATATCCATTTCTGTTAAATATTTAACCACTTAAATATTCACAAATCCCTTTTAAATCCCTTCTGTTCTCGTGATCAGCCAATCACGAGGCTCATCCCTCGTGGGGCCCCCCCTCTCTCTCTCTTCCTCTATCTCTCTATAATCTCTCTCTCCTAAAATCTCTCTCTCTCTCTCCCTATAATATACTGTTCCTTCGTCCTCGTCTCCCAGAAAAAGAAAACCCCATGACGAACCCCCCATCGCAGAACCCTAGCCATCTCCGCTGCCGTCGCCGCCGCATCCCCCGCGCCGACGACACCACCACCATCACCCTCGTCCCGACCTCTCCACCTTCCTCCACCTTCCCTCACCTTCTTTCCCTTGGAGAACCCGACCACCGATAGCCCCGACTTCACCTGCACCTTTCACTGCCGGCGACCCCACTTCCTCGTCGGCCCCCACTCGTCCTCCTCATCACCTGCGCACCAGCCCCCGACCTTCTTCCTCCTTCCCTCGCCGGGCTGCAACAGAACCCGACGCCCGAACCCTAGCACCTCCTCCGATCGCCGGAAAAGCGGCCGTCGACCCTCGTCGTCGTCGCCTGCGCCACCGCCGACCACCTCCTCTCCCCCTGCAACCCAAACCAAGCCAGTTCCTCACCATCCCTCCTATTCCAGCAACCTACAGCCAGTCAGCCGCTGCCGCGTTCCCTGTTCGCCGCCGGCGCCCCATCGCCGTTGAACCCGTCGCGGTTGCCACCCTCGCTATCCCTGTAAGCATCTCCTTACCTTCTCCCTTCCCTTTTCCCTTCGCTGGTCGCGTTTTGTCCGTACGTAGTTTGCTAACCATCGTCGCCGTTTTGACATTTCGCCGGATTCCGGCCGTGCCAACGACTTGACCCGACTTTCCAGCGAAGTACTCCGGTCCGCGTGGCCCCGCTGTTCGTTGTTTGGACTCGACCCGTGACCCGTGCATCCGTCGCGTGTTTTCCGCCGACGTTACGTTCGTGTTTTTCGGTTTGCGAAACCGTCGAGGCAAGTATTACTTGCTATATGCTATGTTATCCTAATTAAGTGTGCTTGACTCATAAAACTTGCATTGTTAACTAAATATAGTTACTTTTCTCATTTGGACAGAATATGATATATATCATGATACTGCAACCTAACCGTATTTTGCCACTGTAACCCTAATAACGAAACTACCAGTTAATCATTTTGCTATTTAAAGGACGATAATTGTACACATATAGCTTCATTACTTTCTGTTATTGATAGTGCACTACCTTGTGATTATTGCACCCCAAGGGTGCTCGAACCTGTTAATACGATAATACAACTGCACCATATTAATGCACCATTGTGATTAAATGAACTGTTATTGTTGTTTACTTTATTTCCTGCTGTTATTCCTTATTCGATTCTATACCTGTTATGAGCACACCTTCGATTGCATTACATATTGACCTGACTTTGCTACACATGACATATATATACATACCGATGCATCGGACATGGTATCCTGTACTACCGACTCAACCTGATGTACCATGACCTGACCTGTTACCTGATCTCATGCCTAATGCCAACAAACCTGACTTGGGGTACTCATGGACCATTCCTGTTGTCTATCCAGACAAACCTGACCTGTTACCTGATCCTGTGTTGGCATTAGTCCTTGATTCATAAATACCTGACTCGACATACATAACTTGGGGGTATGGAGAAATCAAAGGTGAAACCGACTTGTAACTCAACAGTTCGATACCTGTTCTGATCAGTCTTACGGGCTAGGCCAGCCCCGGAGTGATGATGCTGACATCACTCATCCATCCTGCTACTTGTTACTGCCTAGCGGCACGTCTCGGATTCAGCCCCGAGAATCTTGACCGTGGTCCCGGGCACGCACGGGATACTATTGAGTTACATCGACGAGTCATCAATTGATTTCAAAGACTTTAGAATAGAAAACCTGATAGAACAGTTTAGTTACCCACTGCACATTACCCCGCACTGTTGTTTCATATTATTGTTTTATTCATGTTCATCCCTGCATTGCTTATTACCATGTTCATATTATATTACTGGTTGACATGACGCGCTGACGTCTGGGTTTTGCATGGCCCAGATTCTTTACCACTGTCGACGACCGAGCAGGAGTACTTCAGCCAGCAGGCTGATCTGTGAGTTCCATATATTTCATTTCATTTCCAGATGTGAGCCCGCATTATGGGAAGTACTATTTATTTATTGTATTAGATCATTTGCTTCCGCACTTATTGTTCATTGACTCTTGTTATTATGGATTTGGACATGTGTTAGATTAGTTTATTTATCTTGTGCTTGATATCTCTACAGCCGTAATGTGACTGTGGATGGATACTTCCTACCCACAGGTAGCATGGTTGGCTATGTCACGTGCCCAATCTTGCGTACTCTGGGAAGCGGGGCGTGACAAGGGTTTTTTAAGCACACTGTAGAAATCCGATCACGTGATCTTACTGTACCGCCGCGGATCCGCGGTCAAATCTAGGGTTTGACCGCGCATCCGCGGCCAGTATATAGGAACAATGGTCCAAATTGCTTCAGTGTGCTTGACTTGGTAAATTGTGGTTTTTGGTATATTACTTTTGGGCCCAGATTTTATTACTGTACAGCAGATGTACGTAGGGCCCACTTCGGGAAATTTAGTCGATCGAAATTTAAACATGTTAGTTTACAGTACTTTCATTATATCTCCGACCGTGAATGTCATTCGAGCGGTAAACCGCGTCTGATTGCTATAGTTCTTTTAGACGGGTTTGCGAACGTGACATTCGCGTTGATGTTTTGTGTTGTGCTGTGATATTGCGGATTTGTCGTGGTGGATAACAGTGTGCAATGTTAGTGCAGTTTGGATTTATTTATATATTTGATATTGCGGGGCGAGCATCCAACATGTGGACTGTCGTCACTGCCTGTTGTATAATATTCTTTTTGGGGCACGACCGGGCTGAGGTCGATGTACCCGTTGTACATATTTTTATTTCTGTACTAGGTTTACCCCTCGACGGAGTGCACGGATAGCCGGGTTCTGGAGGGCAACGGGTCCGCATCTCATGGCTTTGAGAGGCAGAGGGGCCTCACTCTAGAATTGGCAGACTATTCGCCGCACTCGTAGGGGGTACAGGTTGACCCAAGGAGGGGTGCTCAAGTTACCGGATTCCGTGAAGTGCTGGGTGGTCCATTCACTATGCTGTAGGGGGCTGCCTCGCTTCAGGTTTTGGCGGGTAACTTGCCGCACCCGTAGGGGTCTAGGTTTCGTTGCACAGGCTATCCCACGACCAGGGGAACGTCGGGTTTCAGTAGCGGCTCTGTGAAACCCGGGAATCCCAGATTATCTATATTGTTCTGTGATGCTTATTACTTTTCTGTAATGTTGCATATTATCACGCCTGGAGCGATTATTGTATATTGGTATATATACTAGTAGATGTTGTATATGTTTTGCACCCGCGCTAGTCCAGTCCCCGCTCTGTCGTTAGTTAAGTAACCTAACGGGTAATGACGGGACCCAGTGACGAATGCGGATGGCATATACGTACATTTTATTTTCGTTCTTTTCTGGTGTGATTAATGATGGGACTGTGTTGATTTTGATCAATGCAAAGGAATACAAACCTGTTTGGATGTTGTTGGAACAGTTTTAAAAAGTGTTATTACAAAGACGTTTCCTTTTGTTTTGCATAGTGATATTCGGTTGGAATATCCTGCACATCATTCGACGAGGCAAGGGCCGATATCCCTTCACCGGGAATGACCCCTTGGGCAGAAGTTTGCGTCAGGGTAATAACTTCACTATAGTCGATTACAAGTTGCTTTGCGTCGCGGTATTCAGTTGGAATATCATGCACCTCATTCCACGAGGAAAGAGCCGAGATCCCTTCACCGGGAGTGACCTCTTTAGCAAAGGTTTTCGCCACTATATTTTTATAAAAAGCTATCAGGTTCCTTCAGCGATATCAAGTTCATTACGTTAAAGGTTTTTCACCAAAAACCAACCGTAGCCCTCCATCATTTCTTTTGGGTATTCAGTAGTATTCAAGCTATGTATTTTGGCCAAAGTCAAGGCATAGTGTTTGGTAGCTGCTGGGTATTCATTTGTTGCATAGATAGATGAGTTGGTTTGGGACAGTCGTTCTGCCATTTTGGCCAAAGTCAAGGGCATGTGCGGGTGGGTTCAAATTGACAAGATAATGATGGGAAGAACTTGGCATGCGACTTATGGCATTTTGGCCAAAGTCAAGGTCATAAGAGCATGGGGCAAAAATCATATCGGGAGTTTCTAAAGAAACTGAAACTTGCCAAGTATACGCATACCTTCTGGAGCATGATAACATGAGTGGATTCCGTCACGTTATCATGCGATGAGAGTTGGATCCCGATTCCCACTGATGAGTTGGTTTACTCTTCGGGTGATCCCGATTGATTCTTCTTTCAGGTTTGGAAGAGAATTTTACAGTACAGTAGGAGGTTTCCTGATTAGATAAAGTGATAACCATTCTGATCTAAGTTAGAGTGCACGCAGAGTGTTTCTTTTCTCTCTCTCTCTCTGTGGCAGCGACCATTGACCAACCCTAGACTATGACTCAGTGACCAAGTTGACCAAACCTTCTTAAAATACTGGCTTTTGGATTATCCGAGATTGCATAAGTCATTGCCACTCCTTCTTTTACCCTTTGTATTTCTCAGAACACCCCGTATTACTACGAACATCCACTTCCATTGGATAGATCCATCATACGGTTATATACGAACTCGAAGGGAATTCTTCGAGGATGGATCCAGGTTCAGGAGAAATAGAATTGGTTTATTCAGTTGTTTTTTATTATCACCTTCTTTCAGGTTGCGAGGGATCCTTGGTTTAGGAGAGTACATCTATTACGCTTATTGGATAGTCTTCTTCCAAACCATAGGCAGGTGCCGAAAGGTAGGGAATGAAGAAAACAAATTAGCCTAAATAGGGTGTACAGAAAGTAATATGTAAAGACAAAATAAAGGGATTAGAAAGAGAGCAAAGTAAATTGCGACTGCTATCATTCACGACCAAACACGTACTTCATTTCCACTCCTATTTCACCTTTGTTTTTTCCCCAGTTCGGGAGAAATAGAATAAGGTATTATTCAGTTGTCTTTTATTATCACCGTCTCTCAAGTTACGAGTACTCCTTGGTTTAGGAGGGTACACCTATTACGCTTATTGGATAGTCTTCTTCCAAACCATAGGCTGGTGCCGAACGGTAGGGAAGGAAGAAAACCACTTAGCCTAAAGGGGTGTGCAGAAGGTAACGACTAAAGACAAATAAAGCGATTTGGAGAGATGGCAAAGAGATATACGGTTAAAGTCATGAATTGGATTATGGAAGAGGCATTACTAGGAATACCAAGATACCCTTACGAAACATTTTCATGTTTCAGTGCATTGTTAAAAGAAAACTGATTTCCCGGTTAGATACTTACTCCAGGGTATGTATTTACCAGGTATGATTCTCACATCTGTATGGTTTTACAGATGATGAGTGGGAGTGGGTTATTGGGAATTAGGTGATCATCCTCATTATATCGGAATTCGTTGTAATTGGTGATATTTGAGGAAATCGCCAGGGTACAGTTTTCAACCTACGACGCACAGGTTTTGAGTTATTCAACTCAGCGGACTTATACAGAGTATTGTATATTGTCCAGTGTCCATCAGGATAAAGGGGTAGGTCCTCATACTATATTCTGTTTACTTATGACTTCTCTAGTTTTTAGACAAGTGTTTCGTAGAAATACAATGTCTAAGTTTTGAGAAGTTATGGGTATAAGAATAAAGTAGAGAACCAGGTATCGCAAGTATCGGGATTCTTCAAAGAGATCGAAGATGTAGATTCTTGTGATTGGTATTCAGATGATAGTAATAGTTTTGAGAAACTTGTTTCTCTTTCGGGTTACTCATAATTGGATGGATTTCTAAGTTGAGTAATGCTGATTAGCCTCTCTCCATTAAGTTGATATGCACTGGAGACAGCTGCATGATTAGAATCTGGTTTCAATTAAATAAGTGCCAAAGTTTCTATATTGGATATAGAATGGTTCATATCTTAACGATGTTAAGGTACGGTGAGTTGTCCAGCTTATGCTTAAAACCAGACTCTGGATAACTCAAGGCACGTTTCTGTAATGGCAGTTTGTGGGTTGACCCTGGCTATGACGAGGGTTGATTTTCTACCATCTGGAAGATCAATAGTGATATTGTTCTTGACTCGCCACAGTTTTATTAAAATGGATTTTTTCAGAAAACAGTAGTGGGAGTATAGTAGAACTGGAAGTGATTCCAGAACCGCAAACGATTACGGAAAATTTAATAGGACCTAAAGATTCAATCAGGTTTGACATTCCAATAGCCACTCCGCAGATATGGTGGGTAACCTCAGACACCCGAGAGGTACTACGGTAGCATCAAGGACGGTGACAGGGAGGTTCTTGCTTACCCAGACTTGACACTACTGTTGTTCCAGACTATGAGACCCGACAGGAGGATAAGTATAGCGTCGTTCTAAACTAGCTTTAGAAGTGCACGTATATATTATTCTGCCAGAGGGTTGTTGTGGTCAGTGGAAGCAGCAGAAGCATAGTGGGCAAGTAGCTTATGTCTATTTATAGACTAGAGCAGTTATAGCGGAGATAGATGATCTAATTTTTGATGTGACAGTCATGGGTTTGACTTCATCAGAATATGGGATGGATCTGTTAAGAAGGTAGTAGGGTGTGATGTCATGGTATTTGGATGACATACACAGAGTAGGAAGTAAAATTCCTATACTACGATCGGTTGTACTGTGGTCGTCACACAGTTGTTTCTCCAGACAGGATATGGATATAATATCTGACATTCTGGTTTCTAGATCTATGGTTTTAGATCTAGATTTGGGTAGTTTCCCAATGTGGGTACTTTGACATTATTCTGATAGTTTTTAGAATAGTTGACTCCTGGCATGGTGGTGTACCTGCAGGTGATGGAGTCACCCTCTCTAAAGGTGTCTTACAGACTAAAGGGGAGAGGGATGTGCATGATTGGCAGATCACTTGCGTAGGCAATTGAGTCAATCGTGAGATGTCAAGTACCACACCAGATGTTGTTTTTTCACTAGATACAATAAGTTTGTATTAATCCAATCCTGGAGAAACATAAGGAAGCAGTTTTAGAACATAAGTACATGTTCTACGGATTTGATGACGGCAGCCTCCTTCGGGAGACGATTATCATTCCAGGCTTCAAAGGTGACATGGATGACAGAGTGATTGTCAGAGTTATAGTTTTCCCTCTGACAAGGGACAGTATTATGGACAGGTGGTCCAAGAGGATACTGTGGGAGGCATGGTACAGGATACTGATTAGGTTCAGTGATCGCTACAGTCTAAGAAGTTTGGATTTGGAGTTCACTTATGAAGTAGGTCCCATCAGATATCCAGACATATTCTAAGACAGGTATTACTCAATTCGGGAGATGGCTTTCTCCGCGAACTTGAGATTAAGAGAGATATAGAAAGAGACATCAGGGCGGATCCACTCACTGAGGATATTTCACGAACACAATAGTTTTACAAACGGGCTTTGTGAAACTAATTAGTAGAGGAGTTGGGTATTCGGTATCACACGGGCTGTGAGTATGCGACATCGCAATAATTAGTCTTAAGTGCAAGTGGGAGATTGTTGGATATAGTGCCCTCAAAGTCAATTATTGGATCGCAGGCACGTGATTGCAATGATTGCGGAGGACCTATACCGGTAGGACAGTCTTACTCGAGATGATAGTATGCTATCTGGTTTACCTTTATCAGTCGTGTACAGGATTAGGTGACTGATCACTTTTACACGTTGATAGAGCCCTTAGGATCTTGCTTTACTACCAACAGTATGATGGCGATCATATACGTGAGAGTTGAGTAGTCTATAAGCATATCCTTAATTTTGGTCCCTAGTCGTGGGAGTTTCGAGACAGGGCATCGATACTCCGGAGTAGACTAGTGTATACAGTCGAGAACCCGACGAGGGGCGGTGGCCGGTCTCACAAGCCACTGGTGTCAGAAGGATCACCTAAGATATATACAGGTGCTCATTGGGTTATGAGTACACCGGACAGGACTCGCCGGGAACCTGCTAGTTGGTATTATACCTATCGTCAGATAGCAGTTCCCTGATGACATGTGTACAGGTTAGTTCATCGACCTGAGGTCGTCATTTGTCTCGTGTGAGTTCCCACTGTGCTTTGATTTCTACCCTACCACGGCTCAAAGGAGTCATGCAAACAAGTAGTTTTTGGGTACAGTCCCGAGCCACATGGAGTCAAGTGAGCGGATCGGCAGGGGATTCGTCTCTCCCGGTATTGGGAGTGAGATCGCGCTGTGTTTAGGAGAGCCATTACACATAGCCCTCGGCCGAGACAGGAGATTTACTGGTAGGTACTCCAGTAGTATCTCAGGGTGTTTTTGGGCTACACTCCGACACGACTTATACCGCTATTGGGGTCTGACGTTACCAGACCTCTAGGCAGATATACGATATTCATAGACGAACGGACCGGACTGTATATACATTGTCACTGTTAGGCTCAGTAGGGTTCCAGGATAAGTTCGCTCATCGGCATCCCTTGAGGTCAGTACATGGGCAGCCGTTACGCACAGCTAGTGCCGCTGACGGCTTATGGTTAAACCCACTGCCAGGGTACTGACGAGTCATTAGAGTCCCTCACAGACAGTTTCCCAAGTTCGGACGAAACGTTGTAGAGGCCGTATGGTTTTATGGCAGGGTTCGGAAAATGCACGTGCGTTTACGCACGTGTCATATTTCGGGCAGATAATACTGGTGGGCTTTGGTTTAAGCCGGATCCGAGTATTATACTGTGTAGATATAATATCTTTGTCTCAGTTACATTTGTATTCGGTCATAATACAAATGCGGGTATGTTTATACTGTTACGGGGTTGTCCTGAAATTCGTTTCAGGATCGCTTTTGGAAGTTGCCAGTTTCCAGTTTCCAGTTTTCTATCACCCGTATTTAACATTCGGTTAAATACGGATTTATTTTTTCTTGAGGTGAGTCATGAGTGTGTGGAAGATTCTAGAAGGTTCTAGAATGGTGACTAGGTTAGTGACTCATTATTGTTCATTTAATGATTTGCTAGGTGTATTAGTGAGTCACCTTTACCATTAATGCATTTTGTTTTTGCTTTGATATTTCTTCATGATAAGTATTGCTTATGGTCACCCCCTCTTTTCCTACACTCACCTCCCTCCTTCTATATATGTGGCCGGCCTCTCTCATTTGGGATTATGGTTGTTGTTTAAAAAGATGATAGTTTTTGGTGTATGGAAATTTCATAGCTCCTTTTATTCCATCACAGTTTCAGATGGCAACTTCATTAACCGTTCGTCCATGGCTTTGGACGAAGCGAGAAAAAATGTTCTACTCATTCTCTATATCAATCTTGGTCATCTCTTTTAGCAAACTTGATGACCGAGTTGTCTCGGGTCAGAGGCGGGAGCCCGTTTAAAGATCCGTTGACGTGGTGCCACCTGGACGAGCAGATCGGAGATCGACGAGATCGGAGCAGCCTCAACGGAGCGTGGGATGATGGTTAAAGAACGAAGGACTCGGATCGTTCGGTATAACCTTTCTACCCTCTTTGTAGTTTGTTAGTTTAGCAATAGTGGTAGATCCGGGTTATAGTATACGATAGCACCAGTTAAAAAGTTTTTGTTCCGCATTTGGCGTCTGTTAGACGGCCGGGGCGCTACCGTAGACTTATAGTTGATCCTTGGCATCGTTGGGTAAGATATTACAAGCCAAGGATAGACCGAGCAGGGTATCTGCTCGGTGGCCTCTTGATGAGAGCTTTGATCCTTGGCGTCGTTGGGGAAAAGATTACCATCCAAGGATGGACCAAGCAGGGTAGATGCTCGGTGGCCTCTTGATGAGGGTTTTGATCCTTGGCGTCGTTGGGTAAGAGATTACCAGCCAAGGATGGACCGAGCAGGGTAGCTGCTCGGTGGCCTCCTAATGAGGGCTTTGATCCTTGGCGTCGTGGGGTAAGAGATTACCAGCCAAGGATGGACCGAGCAGGGTAGCTGTTCGGTGGCCTCCTGATGAGGGCTTTGATCCTTGGCATCGTTGGGTAAGAGATTACCAGCTAAGTATGGACCGAGCAAGGTAGCTGCTCGGTGGCCTCTTGATGAGGGCTTTAATCCTTGGCGTCATTGGATAAGAGATTACCATCCAAGGATGGACCGAGCAGGGTAGCTTCTCGGTGGCCTCTTGATGAGAGCTTTGATCCTTGACGTCGTTGGATAAGATATTATCAGCCAAGGATGTACCGAGCAGGGTAGTTGCTCGGTGGCCTCTTGATGAGGGCTTTGATCTTTGGCGTCGTTGGGTAAGAGATTACCAGCCAAGGATGGACCGAGCAGGGTAGCTGCTCGGTTTTGTGAGGTTCTGTCCGACCTTCCCTAGTGTGTGAACATCGGGAAGAGTGACTGTCGCGGGCGACACGCGTCATGAACGCATGTGGGGAGGCGATGCGTTTAGAAGGGTCGCGTCGCTCCGACTTCGGTTCGCCGAGAAAGACAGGATATCCGTCACGTGGCGGTACAGTATTGGAAGAAACGAGCGAATATTGGACTCTTGGGGGTGCTGCGTGGCTATAAGATAGAGAGGGCATGTTGATCATTCCTTTATCCATCCCCAAAACGTAAGAATGGATGAATTCCCTTTCTCCATCCCTGAGATCATTTCTTTCGAGGACGTATACTTATACGACCAGCTGTGCTCCGAGGAGACGCTGCAGGCGGTGATCCGGCGCGTTGAGGATCATGTCGGCCGCCTACTTCCCCGGCGATCACCTATACTCCAGCTGCTGATGTACTCGATCTGGAGGTCATCGCTGGGGCTGCACAACCCCTTGTCCGAACAACTGAAGGACGAGGCGGTTGGCAAGCTGAGATCATTATTTCGTCTCGGCCTGATCTCGAAGAGTCGGCGGGATCGATCGGTGGCACTCATCCTCAAGTGTTACCAATTGAGGCATCTCGCCGATGGGTGCCCGTCCGCAGAGCTATCTGGCTCGTCCGTGGCCACGAGGGTTCGCGGACAGCATCAGAGGCAGAGGTCCGAGGCGGCAAGGGCTCGGCTGGCGGAAATTTCTTCGGAGTACCACGAGCAATGTTTCTTGCACCCCCTTCCCCCGCTGTTGTAAGAGTTTTTTTTTGTAAGGCTGATGAGCCCACAATACCTTTTGAATGAATAAAATTCTCCTTTTTGCAATGCTCTATTATTTCCTTCTTATTATTTAAATAAAAAGAACTTAGAAAAATTTACATTGCTTTTGCGAAAGAAGAAACATACATTCATAGACATTCTTTTCAGAGGTATAGCTTGAGCTTCTCGGCGTTGTAAGGCCGTGGAAATTTGCGACCATTCGCGTCTTGTAAACGATAGGCTCCGTCGAGCAGGATCTCAGAGACGAGGAAAGGACCGTCCCATTTTGGGGAAAACTTATGCAGCTTGCCTTGATCAACGAACTCGTTCCGTCTTAAGACTAAATCTCCGGTTTTGAAGAAGCGACGCTTGACTCGCGCGTTGTAGTAGCGGGCGGTTTGCTGTTGATAGGCGGCAGCTCTGATCTGAGCCCGGTCCCGTTTCTCTAAGAAGATGTCCAGGTTAGTTCGGAGGGCCGAGGAGTTCGCTTCGTCGTGTCCAAAGACCTCGGAGGACGTCCCGATTAGCGACCTCGGCTTGCCTGTTGCATTGGGGATGTGCGACTGCGGCAAACTTCATGAGGATATGATATTCGCTGCAGAATTCCTTAACTTTTTCATTTTCGAAATTTGTCCCATGGTCGGTGATGTACACCTCGGGATGCCGCACCGGAGTATCACGTTGTTCTGCAGGAACTTGATACTCGTGGTGGCGTCCGGTTTCCTAATGGGAATGGCCTCAATCCACTTCGTGAAGTAGTCCACCACGACGAGGACGTACTTGTGCCTGCCCGACCAGGTGTCACGCCTCGCTTCCCAGTGTACGGTCAGAGGACGCTACGAGGCCGCTACGTATATACTCAGAAGTACATACGCTAAGCGTATCTAAGCAATATAAAAGTAAAAGTACACAAGAGACAAAATGTAATGAAACAACAACTTTATTTATTAATATTGTTTTGTACAATGCATGGAAAGGTAAATACATGGAATAAAGCGATGCCTAAACAGTGTCATAACAGAAATGAAAAGTACTGAAATAAAAATGTGTACAATGGAACTAGAGCTCTGGGTCGTAGGCAAGCTGATCCAAATCCTCACTAGTAGGCTCGATCTCCTGAGTGTCCAGATCACCTGACAACATTCCAAAGAAGAAAGAGAAGGAATGTCGTCAGCGAACAATCGCTCGGTAAGTCCCAAAGGTAAGGGAGAAATAGAATAGACAGAGAGAGATAGAGAGAGTGTACCTTTTAAAGTTGTATTATTTTGTTATATTGTTGTATTTAGTGTTAAAGCTGTTGTTATCGTAAGTTCAAGGATGAATGTCAACCAATCTCAAGAGTGTTCTCAAACCCAACAGGCTGTAATCCAGGGGTAGGGAACCACGGGCCCGAATCAAATGTTAGTAATGGGACTTCGACCGTCGTCGAAATATTCCAAACTCAACAGGCTGTAATCCAGGAGCATGGAAACACGGGCCCTTATGATAGCTTACTTGTGTTAGTAGTCATGGATTCATGATCTAGGGGGACTCTTGAGATTCTGTTGGATTCACGAATGAACTACCCCAATACCCTGTGTATTTATTGTATTGATAGTAATGATTGTACTGATGGTATTGTATTGTATTGTATTGCCTTGAAAATTGAATTGTATAGATGACTTGCCGAAACCATGATATCAGTAAATGGATGTAACTGGAGAATCATGTAAATGGATGTAACTGGAGAATCATGTAAATGGAAGTATATCCATGGTTCGGTTCGGTCAATACAGATTGAATATATTGAATATATGGATTCATATTGAATTGTAGTATTGTAAATTATACTTGAATCATATTCAAGTCAGATTATTTAATAAGACTCAGTCTGAGTCAGAACAATTAGAAAAGAAATTGAAGTCCTGATGGTTTTGATGTTATCGGTAACCGCTGCATATGGGAGGCAGGATTTGTGTCTTTTCCAAAGACGATTACCGTGTTGATAACACCGTTGTTAAGTTGTCTACCTTAAATATGCAAGCACCCACTTCTCCGGCTCCCTGATGTTGGGGTCGAAAATTGCATCCCGGTTGACCAAGTCAAAGTTAAGGTCAACCACAAGCCAAGTGGGCCCAAGCTCAGATCAAGTGGGCCCATGCCTAAGCCGAGTCCGAACATGAAGCGCCCCCCTCCATGCCAAAATAAAAATCATGTAATAAATAATTTTTATGTAATTTTTTATGCATGAATGGGCATAAAGCCAAATTTTTGTAAAGCCCATGGCTTATGTGCAAAAAAAAAATGACACATGAGCCATGGGATGAGCAAAATGTCATTTTGTAAAGCCCAATGGGCTATATATAAATGTGTAAGCCTATATAAGGCAACATGATGATGAATAAAGCAGAGACTTTTCATTTCCCTCAAAATCTAGGGCCTGTGCCTCTTTCTCCTTTCTCAAGGTTCTAAAACCTTCTTCTTTCTTTTGAATTAAATCAAGAGTTTTATTCTTCCTTTTCTAAGATTAAATAGTTTTTCACCACAAAACCCACAAAGGGGAGTTTGGATCTTCCATTAGATCTCAAAAAGGGGAGATTTTTAAATCTCACCCCCTTTCTCCAAGATCCGACCAAACGACAAGAAGAAGCAGACCCATCTCCAAAAACCCCACTTTGGGGAAGATCTAGGGTTCAAGAGGAGAAGCCCCTTCATCAGCTTCAAAATATCCTAGGAGTTTAACTCCTCATATATATATATATATATATATACACACACACACACACACACACACACACACAAAATAATAAGTGTTCCTTTCTGGGAGTACAACTCCCAATGTAGGGACCAAGTCCCTTTTGCCTCCCGAGCGCCCAGAGCGCTAGCGCCCGAGCGCCTACGTGCCTGGCACGTGGGGCGCTAGCGCTCGCTAGCGCCCTTGCACTCAAAGCGCTAACGCCCGAGCGCCCACGTGCCTGGCACGTGAGGCGCTAGCGCCCAAAGCGCTAGCGCTTTCTCCCACGCATCCTTTGGATGCCCTTTTTCCTTATATATATATATATATGTATATATATATATATGTATATGTATATATATATATATGTATATGTATATATATATATATATGTATGTATGTGTATATATATATGTATGTATATATACATATACACACACACATACTCCACGACACTGTTCCTGTTAGAAAAAAAATTCTAACGGGGCGCTGTCCCGCACCCGCAAGGGGGCTGCTAGCCCTCTTGACCCCCAGCCAGCTATCCGGATAGCGGGACCCCCGTAAAAACTCTGCGGGGCCCTCGATATATCCAAAACCCCTTCAAAACACAACACTGCACATTGAGTTCGCATAACCAGTTTAACCCGTCAATCGAAGGTTTTCTTGCTCCAAATACGAGGGATAATTAACGACAACTTAGTCCGCAGCTGCCGGAGATTCGGGTCCCCACAATCAATAAATCCCAGCCTACCCTAGGCAGGGAAAATCTGTAATGCGCCTGACATGCGTGCGCGTATTCCTATCTCAATGGGGTGACGAAAAACACCATACACCTGAATCTCAAGAGATTGGTCCCGTTTAAACCTATATTTACTAGGGTCCTTAGGGTAATTTATAGAACTTGAGGGGGTTTTATGTAAAAATACTTTTGTATAATTTTTAAATTACACCTCAAGTATTTAATTATCGTCTTTAGAGTTTTCATAGTTGTGAATTTCATATTTGTGACATTTCTAGTGAATAAACCTATTTTTCATAATATAGGGTATTTAATTGTAATATTGAACTTGTATGGAATTTCATGGTATTTTAATGTAAAGTGATTCTTGTGATTTTAAGAGAGAGTTGGAATATTTATATTATCACAAAATAGATATTTTAATGATACATATATACATATTTATATAAAAATAATTTTAATATATATTATATTTCTATAAATCTCATTTTTCTTAAGATATTTATATTTTAAATGTTTCGAGACCGAATGCTTCTTGCGGATGTCTGCATCTCGCACTACTAAGCCTAGGGATGTGCGATAATCCGCACCATCCCAGTCGGGTTCCCCAAAATGGGTTGTAGCGGCGCTTTGCAAAGATTTGTAAAAAATACGTAATCTTGTAGAAAACGGTTTTAATAGTAAATGGTATTTATATGTAAAGTTTCGTTTTTCCGTATTCTATATTCCCGAAAGGTATTGTGCTATATTGCATATGAGTGTTGTGAGGAGGTAGGTCATTACCTCGTGATCTAATTAAAGGTATAGCAAGATTAATGATGTTTTAAAGTCGAAACTAAACTACATGGTATTTTAATGAAAAAGAGTGGTAAAAGTTACAAAATGAAATATTTTGTTATGAAACTTGTTCAACATGTTTTGTTAATGATTAATAGTCAAGATGTAAGAGTTTAGCATGGTTGTATTTGAGGAAAGTTGATCTTTTTAAAGAAAACCGAATCGGACATCGGATTAACTCCGATTCCGTCAGTATTTAGAAATACGTGTTTTTAGAAAAGAATAGAGAAGAGAGAGGTGGGACTTACGGGTTTAGAGCTTAGAGGAGAGGAAAAGGGAACGGTAGGAGGCGCCGGTGCGTCGTTTCGTCGCCGGGAGCTCCTAGGGTCGTCGTTGGAAAATCGTCGAAGCTTTCGTCTTTTGCTAACTTCAATTCACACTAAACTTCTAGGGATTTTCTTGAGAGTTTTGATCAGAATTTTGGAGTGAGGGGGTGTGTCTAGGGGTTTTATTTATAGGGTAAGGCTAGAGTTTAGGGTAGGTGAAAGGGTGAATTGAAAATTGTATTAAAATGTATTAAAAATGTATTAAAATGGAGTAAATAGGGTTTTAAAGGGGCTTTGTTACTGATCCAAGAAAATTAAGTGTGCAGGGTTACTGGGGAGTCCAAGAACCACAACTTTGTTGTTGGTGACTCGGCGGTTCGGCCGGCGGCGGCGGCCTGATTCGGCCGATTCCGGCCGAGTCCGACGTGCTAAATATGCCTCGACGTCTCATATACCTCCTGGGCCATTTAGTTTTACATGTGTAGTGGGGTTTTACGGGTTTAGCACGTGTAGACTCTTGGAATTCTAAAAATATTAAAATAAAACATTATTAAAAATAATGTGGGGTATGGGATTTGAACTCTGGTGGGTTGGTTCAGCAGTGCAAGGTATTACCAATGAGCTACAAGCTCCTTCTTGCTATTAAAAAGCAAAACAAACTTATAAGTTGTGCTCAGGCAAAAATATCCCTTTCTGTAGTTTTTGAAAAATTTGTACAGAAAGTTGTACAGGAAAGTTAGGGTTGTTACACCAGGGCTTGTGCCTTGATGGCCTGCCTCGGGCGGTATTTTATGTCGAACTGGGACAACTCGCACCTCCATTTCTCCAAACGACCAGAAGACTCGGGGGAGGCGAGGATAGCCCCCAAAGGCCGCTCGAGGATGGTGTGCGCCTGGAAATAGTATCGTAGTTTCCTCGATGCCACGATGAGTGCCAAGACGATCTTCTCTATGGTTGGGTACCTCGTTTCCGCGTCCTTGAAGACGTGGCTCACATAATATACCGGCTTCTGAACTCCCTCGACATCTCGGATGAGTACCGAGCCTGCAGCTTAGTCGGACACCGCTAGATATAGCGATAGCCCGTCCCCTTCAACTGGCCGGGTGAGCAGCGGGGGAGTCGCAAGGTGCCTCTTCAATCGCTCAAAGACGGTCTGGCACTCCTCCAACCACTCGAACCTTGGTATCTTCCTTAGAGCTTTGAAGAATGGGAGGCATTTTTCCCCAGACCTTGACATGAAACGACTCAGAGCGGCTACCCGCCCTGTCAGTCGCATGATTTCGACGTTAGTCTTGGGCGCGGCCATGTTAAGGATGGCGCTGATTTTCTCCGGGTTGGCTTCGATTCCACGGTGGGTGACCATGAAGCCGAGGAACTTTCCATTGGTGACCCTGAATGCGCACTTAGCGGGGTTCGGTTTCATCTTGTATTTGCGGAGGACGTTGAAGGCCTCGCCCAGATCCTTGGCGTGTTCGTCCGATGAGACCGATTTGACAAGCATGTCGTCGACATAAACTTCCATGTTCCTGCCGATCTGCGGCTTGAACATGCGATTGACCAAGCGTTGGTGCGTAGCTCCGACGTTTTTGAGGCCGGAGGGCATCACCATGTAGCAGTATACCCCCCGGTCCGTTGTGAATGCGGTGAGATCCTCGTCTGCCGGATTCATACGGATCTGGTTGTAGCCGGAGAAGGCATCTATGAAGCTAAGTAGCTCGTGCCTGCCGAGCTGTCGACGAGCTGATCTATCCGAGGGAGGGGATAGTTGTCTTTCGGGCAGGCCTTATTGAGGTCGGTGATGTCGACGCACATGCGCCACTTCCCGCTTGACTTTTTAACCATGACTACGTTCGCCAGCCATTCCGAGTAAGGCACGTTCCGAATGAAGTTGGCGGCGAAGAGCCTGTCTACCTCGTCCTCGATCGCCTTTTGCTTGATCGTGGTGAAGCTTCATTTTTTTGCCTGACGAGTCGGACCGTGGGGTCCACCCCGAGCTTGTGAGAAATGATTTTAGGGTTGATCCCAGGCATGTCGGCAGGTGCCCAGGCGAACATGTCAGAGTTGTTTCTGAGGAAGTGAACCAGGTCGTCTCGCTGACTCCCCGTCAAAAGCGACCCGATCTTAATGGTTCGTTCATCGTTCCCTTCTACGAGGGGAACATCTGTTAGTGGCTCCACCGGGGTCTCTCGGATCTCTTTTTGCTCGTCTCGAGTGTCCAGAGAACCTTTGATATCACCCTTGCCCCCAACGTCATTGTTTGGATGCTCAGACGTAGATGTTTCGGTGAAGCAAACCTTTGCGGTTTGTTGGTCCCCGTAAGCCCGACCTATACCGCCTTGGTCGAGCGGGAATTTCATCGCTAGGTGGTAGGTCGATATCTGGGCCTGGAGGGAGTTCAGTGTCGGGCGACTGAGGAAGACGTTGTGGGCCGATGGGATTCTCGCGACGATAAACTCCACAGTCATGGTGCGCGTACGGCCCGCCTCCCCGATGTTAAATTAGAGGGTGATTACCCCTTCCGCCGGGATGGAGTGGTTAGTGAACCCTGACAAGATGTGGGCGGTCGGCCTTAGGTCCGATGGGGTGAGTCCTAGGTGCAGAAAGCAGTCATAAAAGAGAATGTCCGCTGAGCTTCCCGAGTCGACCAGTATCCTCTGCACTTCGTAGCGGTGGATCCGAGCTGTGATCACCAGCGGGTCGTTGTGAGGCAGAGATATACCGTGGAGGTCCTCGTCGGTAAAAATGATCGGCTCGGCTGCTTTAGCCTTCTTCCTCGGGCGGCCGCCAGTCCCCTCGATCGTTGAGGGGTGCTACGTGTTGTCGGTTCCCGTCGTACCCCTTGCTGACACGGCCATGATTTGGCCGATTTTCAACTCGTCGGGAGGGGGATGGTGCTCTTGCTCATGATCGGCTTGCCGCTTGTCTTGTAAGTACGTCGCCAGGTGCCCCGAGCGGATTAACTCCTCGATATAGTCTCGGAGCTGTTTGCAATTCTCGGTGGAGTAGCCCTGTGACCTATGGAAAGCGCGGTAGGGGCCCCGGGTGCGCTTTACCGCCCTATTCGAAACTGTGGGGAGTTTGAAGAACCTCTCGTCCTTAGCCTCCTCCAACAGTATCGTCTGGGAGACGTTGAGCGGGGTGTACTACTGAAATTTTGGGGAGTAGGGCTTTGGCCGCTCAATCTTCTTTTTCTCCTCCCTGCCCCTTTTCTTCTGATCGGTTTGCTCTGTCTGGGGCAGATTGGCGTTCACCTCGGATTCGAGCTGGATCTCACGTTCGGTCCAGGCCTTTACCTCGGCCATGGTCTTAAGTTGCGCTAATGCAAAAGAGCATAGCCACTCCTTGTGCCTAAGACCCGACCTAAGAGCCGTAATGACCGTCTCGTCCTGGTGTTCTGGGACTTCAAGGAGGGCGTTGTAGAAGCGGGTGACGTATCCTTTGAAGGATTCTTTGTCCCTGCTCTTTATGGTGAAGAGATGGTCAACGGTCCGCTTCTGTCGTCTGTTCCCGACGAAATGGCCGAGGAATTGGGTGGCCAGCTCATCGAAGGTAGAGATTGAGCACGGCGTGAGTCCTCGGAACCAGTCTCGTCCAGAGCGGATGAGAGTGGCGGGGAAAGAGCGGCATTGTGCGGCAACAAAACAGTCCTGGAAACTCATCCCAGCTGTGAACGCGTCCAAATGGTCCTTCGGGTCGGACTTCCTGTCGAAGAGTGAAACCTTCGGGGGCTTGTTTCGGGAGAAGACGTGGACGGCGAGTAGCTCTTTGGTGAAGGGCTTCATGAGCGAGTCGGCGGCATATTTAGCCCCGTCGCTTGAAAGACGATTTTCCCGATGCATGCCTTCGATCTTCTTTTCGAGGGCATCGAGTCGGCCGTGGTTTCCCGACGATTCGGCATACTCTGATTTTTGGCTTCTGCTGCCGAAGATCTGCGCCTGGCTACGGCCCCGGCTCCGTTCAATGAGGTTCCTTAGGTCCCCTGGCGAGGTCTTCTTCGAGCTACCGTGGTGAGTCCCGTTCGCGCGACCCCGTCGAGGGAAGGGATGCCGGTCATGCCTGGGTGCAGGCGAGCTGACTGACACCTCCTCGGGAGGGACGGCGCGATGGGCCTCTGGGCGAGGTGCTCTTGTGTGAGACCTCGGTGTTGAGCTGTGCGGCGCCCAACGGGTCATTGAATATGTTGGCCCGGGGATCAGTGGTCACCGGAGACAGCGAGGCAGTGTTCGATCGTGCCAACGCGGGCAGAGTCTTCTCTCCCTCTGTAGGGGTTCCGATCCCGAGGTGGGGGAGCGGCGACCTGGGGAGATTGTCCGGCCTTTTGGACACGGACGAGTGCATCCACGACGGACGCGAGCCGATCTATCCGAGCGGATAGGGCGTGAATGACGTTCGAGGGAGGAGATTCATTCGCGCCTCTATTGTGGGGAAGGCGGCGGCTAGCGCTTGGATCGTCGCGGTGATCGCTCGCCATGAAGTTGAGATCGGAAGGTGAACTTTCGTTGAGTGGAACTAAATTCCCACAGACGGCGCCAACTGATGGATCTCTGGATCTCCTTCAGATGTTACCTTCCGTTGATCTGCAGCGAGCGCTGATGGATGGCTGAGATTGAGTTGGAAGGTTGCCTCCTGAAGCGTGTGGATCTCAATGGGTTTTATGTGGTTAAGGCCGAGCTACCTGCAAGGAAGTCCTGGGGTGGTTGTGCCACCGATAACCCTCCAACGATCAAATTAGACGAGGTATTTTGGCAGAGAAACGGCCTATTGGGCTAAAATTGGCTTACCTGAGTCGTCTGAGAGAGGTGTTTATATAGTGGCAGTCATGGGCAGGCGGGCGTGAGATTCACGCTGGCCGTTACGCCCCTGGAGTTACGCCCGCGTGATAGGAGGGATTCCCCATTAATGACGAGATATGCTCGTTAATGGGGGATCGTGATGGCGTGGAGCGCGAGATCATGAGCGGCGGATATCTCGCGTTTGACGAGATTCGTGGAGCCGTGGCGGAGGCACCTGTGATCGGTGGTGTGGGTCAGTCGATGAGACCGAGGAAGCTAAGCTCGGCGGGAGGCTCGGAAACGAGCGGGAGGCCGAGGCATCTTGGATATGCGATAGCTCGGAGGCGAGCTGGAGGACTGAGGGAACTCAACGTGCGGGAGGGCTCCGAGGCGAGCCGATGGTCGTTTGTAAGGCGATCATAGGGGTGGTCTGGAAGGCCACCGAAGGTCGGGAACATTCTCGGGTCGAAGGCCCGGGGTATGCTTCCAACGTACCGATCTTGATCCTTTCTCGTAATCCCTGGGATACGTCATCTGCCACGTGTCATGATGTGGGGAAGCATAGGTATCTAGCCTCATCAGTAACCGTGTTTCTATTTTTTCTCTTGACCAGACACATATAACTGGCACAATGTATAATTTTTTCCAGCCGATAGAGCTCCATGTTTTTTTTGTTGGCTTGAGCATAAAGTTTGTTGCCTGTTTCCTTAGTTTGAACCCTTGTTTTAAGTGTTTTTTACATCATCATCACCCCTCGTCTTTGGTCGAGAGCTGAAGTCAGGCCCTTCTTATCTCTCTCTTCTCTGTTACCATAACATTTTTTTAAAAAAAATTCAAGAACCAAGGAGGTAAGCTCATCTCTAGGGTTATTGAATCATACTCGGAAATTTTACTCAAAATAAAACAAATACGAGGTAAAACTTTGGAGTTGGCTTGATCTAAATCTTGGTGATAAAGTTTTAGCAAACAAACACAAAAGTTGAGAGTCATGGAGATAGACACTCTCTTGACTAATGATCATTTTTGAGACTAAATTTTAGTACTCAAATAATCAAATGCACCGGCATTAGGGGGAAACGGAATACAAATCATAGTTTTTATTAATTTGCTATAGTGTCCCGACAGACAACAACATATTGTTCATTGATTCACAGGTAGGTTTTTCCCCGGCCCACATTCAAGAATGCTTATGATTAAATTTAAAATGTAAAAAAGACATGAAATAATGAATATTGTATTCTCATGTGTTCCGTCTTTATAATAAATATATGAAAGTAAATATTTTTCTGACATGGTTAATTATATATATTACATTTAATAAATTTTCTTACAGAATATGATTTTCAGCGCAACTAGCATGGAAAGTTCAACCGGAAAATTCTGTACCAACAACAACGCAATCGATTCTCTTATGACATATACATGAAGTGATCAAATCTTTTATAAAGAACCATGGGGCATTGGCATGTGAGACATGGAATCAACTTATTATAATAATTATTATAATAATATGCGTGTATTATTTTTAAATCCAAATCTTCATACCAAATTAAGAAATAATTTTTTCTATATCAGCTAACTTAATCTTCTGTACTTATATAATAACAATCTGTACTGATGAGGCTCGATATCGGTGATCTTCCAGATCGCGACACGTGGCAGATGACGTGTCCCGAAACTAGCAAGAAAGGACCAGAAACGATACGTCGGTAAAATACCTCGGGTCTGCGACCCATGGACGTAGCCGACCTTCTGCGACCGTCCACACCATTCCTGTGCCCGCCTTACAAACAACCGTTGGCTCGCCTCCGAGCCCCTGCACAATCGGCCTTCTCGGCCTTATCAGCTCGTCTCCGGGCTACCGCAGAACCAAGATACCTCGGCCTCCCGCTCATCCCCGAGCCTCCCGCCGAGCTCATATTCCTCGGTCTCATCGACCAACCAACGGCACATATTGCAGGCGCAACCGCCTCACCTCCGTGAATCTCGCCATGCGCGAGATATCCGCCTGCCACGTCCCGCGTTCCACACCATCACGATCCCCCATTAACGAGCATGTCTCGTCATTAATGCGGGATCCCGCCCATCACGCAGGCGTGACGTCGGGACCATAACGGCCGGCGTGATTCTCGCGCCTGCCTGCCTGTTGCCATCACTGTATAAACCCCTCTTTCAGACGGTTCAAGTAATTTATTTTTCTCCTCACTAGGCCGTTACTTTGCTCAAATATCCGGTCTAACTTGATCGTCGGAGGGTCCTCGGTGGTACAACCACCCCGGGACTTCCTTGCAGATAACTCAGCCTCAACCATCTCAAACCCATTGAGAATCCACACGCTTCAGGAGGCAACCTCCAACCCAATCTCAGCCGTCCATCATCGCCAACAGCAGATCTACGGAAGGTAACATCTTGACGTGATCCGACATCCGTCAGCTGGCGCCGTCTGTAGGAACTTCTTGATTCCACTGAACAAATTTCATCTTCCGATCTCAACTCAATGACGAGCGATCACCGCGACGATCCAAGCACTAGCCGCCGCCTCCCTCCCAACGAAGGCGCGGATGAATCTCCTCCCCCGAACTCCATCAACGCCCTAACCGTCCGGATAGATTGACTCGCGTCCGTCGTGGATGTGCTCGTCTGTGTCCAAACGGCGGAACAAGCTCCCCAGGTCACCGCTCCCTAACCTCGGGACCGGGACCCATACCGAGGGAGAGAAGACTCTGCTCGCATCGGCACGGCCGACCACCGCCTCACTGCCTCCCACGGACGCAGATCTCTCGGGCCAACATATTTTATGACCCGCTGGGCCCCCCACAGTTCAACACCGAGATCCGTCATCAGAGCGCCTCGCCCCGAGCCCGTTCACGCCCCTGTCCCTCCCGAGGAGATGTCGGCCAGCTCGCCTGCTCCCAGGCATGACCAACACCCCCTCCCTCGACGGGATCGCGCGGACAGGACTCGTCACGGCAGATCGAAAACTATTTCGCCAGGGGACCTAAGCAACCTCATCAAAAGGAACCGGGGCCCATAAAAAATCATGGTCATGTCGACGGGGGGTACGTCGAGTACCTACGAGACTCAGCACCCCACACCGGCCATGGAGGCCAACAGCCGTCCAAGGAAGAAGGCCAGGGAGACCGAGCCGATCATTTTTGACGACGAGGATCTCTACGGCATATCCCTGCCCCACAACAACCCTCTGGTGATTACGGCTCGGGTCCACCAATACGAGGTGCATAGGATACTGGTCGACTCGGGAAGCTCGGCGGACATTCTCTTCTATGATTGTTTTCTACGCATGGGGCTTGCTCAGGCAGACCTAAGGCCGACCTCCCGCGTCCTATCAGGATTCACCAACCACTCCATCCCAGCGGAAGAGGTAATCACTCTGCAGTTTAACGCCGGGGAGGCCAGCCGGACGTGAACAGTGCCTGTGGAATTCATCGTAGCAAGAATCCCATCGGCCTACGACATCCTCCTCAGCCGCCCAACGCTGAACTCCCTCCGGGCCCAGATATCGACCTACCACCTGGCGATGAAGTTCCCTCTCGATCAGGGCGGGATAGGTCGGGTCTATGGAGACCAGCGGATTGCAAAGGTTTGCTTCACCGCAACGTCTTCGTCTGAGCGGCCAACCGACGATGTCGAGAGTGAAGGTGACATCAGGGATTCTCTGGACACTCGAGAAGAGCAAAAAGAGGTCCGAGGAACCCCGGTCGAGCCACTGATAGAGGTCCCCCTCGTAGAAGGGGATGACGAAAAAATCGTTTGGATCGGATCGCTTCTGACAGGAACTCAGCGAGATAACCTGGTTCATTTCCTCATAAACAACTCCGACGTGTTCGCCTGGACGCCTGCTGACATGCTTGGGATCGACTCCAAAATCATATCTCATAAGCTCGGGGTAGATCCTACGGCCCGACCCGTCAGGCAGAAAAAGCGAAGCTTCGCCCCGGTCAAACAGAGGGCTATCGAGGACGAAGTAGATTGGCTCCTCGCCGCCAACTTCAACCGGAATGTGCCCTATTCGGAGTGGCTAGCGAACGTAGTTCTGGTCAAAAAGTCGAGCGGAAAGTGGCGCATGTGCGTCAACTTCACCGACCTCAACAAAGCCTGCCTCAAAGACAACTATCCCCTCCCTCAGATAGATCAACTCGTCGACAGCTCGGCAGGCCACGAACTATTGAGCTTCATGGATGCCTTTTCCGGCTACAATTAGATCCGTATGAATCCGGCAGATGAAGATCTTACCGCATTCACAACGGACCGGGGGGTATACTGCTACAAGGTGATACCCTTCGGCATCAAGAACGCCGGAGCTACGTACCAACGATTGGTCAACCGCATGTTCAAGCCGCAGATCGGCGGGAACATGGAAGTTTACGTCGATGATATGCTCGTCAAATCAGTCTCGTCAGTCGACCACGCCAAGGATCTGGGCGAGGCCTTCGAAGTACTCTGCAAGTTCAAGATGAAACTGAACCCCACCAAGTGCGCATTCGGGGTCACCGGGGGAAAGTTCCTCGGTTTCATGGTCACCCACCGCGGAATCGAAGCTAACCCAGAGAAAATCGACGCTATCCTTAACATGTCCGCGCCCAAGACCAACGTTGAGATCATGCGACTAACATGGCGGGTAGCCGCTCTGAGCCGTTTCATGTTGAGGTCTGGGGAGAAGTGCCTCCCGTTCTTCAAAGCTCTAAGGAAGATCCTGAGGTTCGAGTGGTCAGAGGAGTGCCAGACCGCCTTTGACCAATTAAAGAGGCACCTTGCGACGCCACCACTGCTCACCCGACCAGTTGAAGGAGACGAGCTATCGCTGTATCTGGCGGTATCCGACCAAGCGGCGGGCTCAGTGCTCGTTCGAGAGGTCGACGGAGTGCAGAAGCCGGTGTACTACGTGAGCCACGTCTTCAAAGACGCAGAAACGAGGTATCCAGCCATAGAAAAGATCATCTTGGCACTCATTGTGGCCTCAAGGAAGCTACGACACTACTTCCAGGCTCACACCATCCTCGTTCTTACCGAGCGCCCGCTGGGGGCTATTCTTGCCTCACCCGAATCCTCGGGCCGCTTAAAGAAGTGGAGGTGGGAGCTGTCCCAATTTGACATAAAATACCGCCCGAGGCAGGCCATCAAAGCACATGCCCTGGTCGATTTTATCGTTGAGTGCACCATCCTCAGTAAAGAACCGGAATCCGCGCTGACCCTCGTGGCTCAACCCTCGATCGTGGGGAGGCCCGACTCAGCCCCTGAGTGGATTATTTACGTCGACGGGTCCTCGACCGAGGAAGGCTGTGGTGCTGGCCTCATCATTCGAGGCCCGAACGAGGAAGAAATGGAGTATTCTCTGAAGCTCGGGTTCAAAGCCTCAAACAACGCGGCGGAATACGAGGCCCTGCTGGCTGGACTGCGCATGGCCTCCGGGCTGTGGCTGAAAACAATTCAGATCCGCAATGACTCGGCCCTAGTCGTTGGCCAAGTGACCGGCCATTTCGAAGATCGGGAACCTCTAATGGTGAAGTATCTCGCCGAGGTAAGAAGACTTCGAAAGAACTTCGACGATGTCCAGGTAGAGCAAATACCCAAACAACTCAATGCCCAAGCCGACGCCCTGAGTAAGATGGCTTCATCCTACTCGGCCAACAACAAGCGATCTATCCTCTTCGAGATCTTGCAACGGCCCAGCGTGGAAGACGGGGCGACAATACTTCATGTGTACACAGCCCAAGAAGAAGACCGAGACTGGAGGAAGCCCCTCGTGGAATTCCTAAGGGAAGGTACGCTCCCAGAAGATCGGGGAGCAGCTCGCCGTCTCCGGGCCAAAGCCCGTCACTTCGTCTGGAGCAATAGGAACCTTTACAAGAATTCCTTCACTCAGCCCCTGCTCCGGTGCGTCGACCCCCACGAAACCGACTACGTCCTTCGTGAAATTCATGAAGGGGTTGGCGACGCACACCAAGGGGCCCACACCTTAATCCAGAAGGCATTGCTCCAGGGGTACTACTGGCCGACTATTCACCAAGACGCCCAGAAGCTCGTCAGGAGATACAAAAGTTGCCAACTCCACGGAAGAATACCTCGCCTTCCGGCTACCGAGCTGACCACCCTAACCTCCCCATGGCCGTTCGCCCAGTGGGGAATGGACATGATAGGCCAGTTCCCTACCGGTACGGGCGGGCACAAGTATGTCCTCGTCGCAGTAGATTACTTCATGAAGTGGATCAAGTTCTTACAGAACAACGTGATACTCCAGTTCAGCATCCCGAGGTGTATCATCACCGACCACGGGACAAGCTTCGAGAACGAGAAAGTGAAGGAATTCTGCAATGAGTATCATATCCTCATGAAGTTTGCCGTGGTCGCACATCCCCAATGCAACGGGCAAGCCGAAGCCGCTAATCGGGACGTCCTCCGAGGTCTCCGGACCTGCCTAGAAGGACGCCAAAGCAGTTGGGTAGAAGGGTTACCCCGGGTCTTATGGGCCCTGCGCACGTCAAAGAAGACCCCCACCGGGGAAACCCCTTTCAGCCTCTGCTACGGGACCGAGGCAATGGTCCCAGCAGAGATCGGGATACCCAGTCACCGGGTCGAACACTTCAACGACGAAGCAAACACCACTGCACTCCGGACCAACCTAGACATCTTGTTGGAGAAACGAGACCGGGCTCAGATCAGAGCTGCCGCCTATCAGCAGCAAACCGCCCGATACAACGTGCGAGTCAAGCGTCGCTTCTTCAAGACCGGAGACCTGGTCCTGAGGCGAAACGAGTTCGCCGATCAAGGCGGGCTGCATAAGTTTTCCCATAAATGGGACGGTCCTTTCCTCGTCTCCGAGGTCCTTCCCGGCGGAGCCTACCGTCTGCAAGACGCGGACGGGCGCAAGTTTCCACGGCCTTACAACGCTGAGAAGCTCAAGCTATACCAGTGAGGGGAATATCTACGAGTGTGTATTTCTTCTTTCACAAGGACAATGTAAACATTTCTAAAATCCTTTTTATTTAAATAATAAGAAGGGAACGCTAGAACGTTGCGAAAAGAAAAATTTTATTCATTCAAAAAGGTACTATGGGCTCCTCAGCCTTACAGAAAAAGAAAAGGTTACAACAGAGGTGGAACGGGATCAATGAAGTACTCCTGGTGATACTCAGAGTAGATTTCCGTCAGCCGGTCCCTAGCCGCTACAGCCCGCTCCTGCCGATGCTGCACGTGGACTCGGGACGTCACGGAAGCACCCGACTCTCCGCCCTCTGAGCCTTGGCCCACAATGTACCTCATCTTGAAGCACTCTAGAATAAGAGCCAAGGATCGGTCGTGCCTGAATTTCGAGATGAGACCGAACAGGAAGATCGAATGCACCTTGTCGAGCGCCTCGTCCATAAGCTCCTTAGTGAAGGGGTTGTCCAACCCCGGGGACCTCCTTCAGATCGCGTACATCAACATCTGAAGCAAGGACGACCGCCGAGGGAGAAGCCGGCAGAAGTGATCCTTGAGGCGCTGAACCACTCCCCGGTACCCCTCCTCGGCCAGAGATTGGTCGTACAAGGAGACATCACCAAGGGTGATGATCTCTTCGATCAAATACATGCGCCCAGTCATCTCGAAAATAAGCGGTGCCGAAGGAGCCACCATCTCCTCCCCTATTTATAACTTCAAATAGAATCTTCAAGCACCCAGATTCTCGCGCGTACCGGCGTGAATCTTGGGAATCGCAGCAACTACTCCAATGCCACGCCGCCACGTGGCGAAACTGACGCGGCTTCCCGAAACGTTCTGCCTCCCCCTGTACGTTCCTGACACGTGTCATCCGTGACTATTACCCTTCCCTATGCTCACACGTCGGGAGGGTCGGGCGAATCCCTGCGTGACCAGGCAACAATCCTACTCGGTCCATCCTTAGCAGGCCTCTTACGGCCCCTCCCGCGCTAAGGATCGAAGCCCTCACCAGCTCGGCTATCCCTGGCTGGCAGTCCCCTACTCCGCAACGCCAGGGATCGAAGCCCTCACCAAGAGGTTATCCCTGGCTAGTAGTTCCCTACCCCGTAATGCCAGGGATCAAATCTCTCGCCCAGGGGCAACTGAGCAGCGTCACTCCTCGGTCCATCCTTAGCAGGCATCTTACGGCCCCTCCCACGCTAAGGATCGAAGCCCTCACCAAGAGGCAACCGGGCTCGCCCTTGCTCGGTTATCCTCGGCTGGTAGTTCCATACCCCACAACGCCAGGGATCAAAGCCCTCACCAAGAGGCAGCCGAGCGGCTACCCTTCTCGGCTATCTCTGGCTGGTAGTCCCCTACCCCGCAACGCCAGGGATCTAAGCCCTCGCCAAGAGGCAACTGAGCATCTTCACTGCTTGGTCCATCCTTAGCAGGCCTCTTACGACCCTTCCCGCACTGAGGATCGAAGCCCTCACCAAGAGGCAGCCGGACTCGCCCTTGCTCGGTTATCCCCGGCTGGTAGTTCCCTACCCCACAATGCCAAGGGTCAAAGCCCTCGCCAAGAGGCAACTGAGCGGCCTCACTGCTCGGTCCATCCTTAGCAGGCCTCTTATGGCTCCTCCCGCGCTAAGGATCAAAACCCTCACCAAGAGGCAATCGGGCAGCAACCCTGTTCGGTTATCCCTGGCTGGTAGCTCCCTACCCACAACGCCAGAGATCAAAGTCCTCGCCAAGAGGCACCGGGCAGTAACCCTGCTCGGCCCGTCCTTAAGGATTCAAGTCCTCGCCAAGAGGCACTGGGTAGCAACCCTGTTCGGCCCATCCTTAGCAGGCCTCTCACGGCCCCTCCCACGCTAAAGATCGAAGCCCTCACCAAGAGGCAACCGGGCTCGCCCTTGCTCGGTTATCCCTGGCTGGTAGTTCCCTACCCCACAATGCCAGGGAACGGAGCCCTCACCAAGAGGCAGCTGAGCGGCTACCCTGCTCGGCTATCCCCGGCTGGTTATTCACTACCCCACGACGCCAGGGATCTAAGCCCTCGCCAATAGGCTAACGGACAGCAACCCTGCTCGGTCCACCCTTAGCAGGCCTCTTACGGCCCAACCAGCGCTAAGGATCAAAGCCCTCACCAAGAGGCCCCAAGCAGCAACAACGCTCGGCCAATTCTTTGGAAAGCATTAACCTTCTTGCAACGAAGGTTCCTCCAAACTGTTCGAGTAAACGATCACCACATCGACTCCGGGGGCTGGAGGACACCGACCTTCTTTCACAGCGGTAAACCGACAAGCACTCGAAGGGCGATCGTTATCTAAAACGTGGGCCACCGACCTGCGGCCTAACGCTTAATCGAGGTCAGAACAGACAAGCTCAAGTACCCATGCAGAAAAAGCATTGTCACGAAGAAGAAAAAGACTAAGTTTCATTCAAACTTCTAAAAATCTTTTACAAGGTACTCTGGGTTCCCCAGCCCTTACCAAATTGCCCATTGACTTACAAAAAGAAAGAGAAAAAGGAAAACCCAAAAAGTTCAGACCGCAAGCCCCGCCTAGGCCTCACCTTCCTCGGTACCATCCCTAGGAGCCGGGGCTTCCGCTTCAGCAACAGCCCCTCCCTCGTCACCATCCGCCGGAGGCATGACTACCGAAAGTGGGACCCGAGCGCGGAGCTCACCGTCGGCCAACTCCGGAAATTGCGCCTTGACAGCATCAAGAGCTTCGTGCCATACAAAGGCAGAGGCTTCGCTGAGGTCGGCGTAAAACTGGTACGACCCCTTCTAATCGGCCATCGCCTTTCGAGCTCGAACCTCCGCGACCTTCGCCGCCTGAAGCGCAGCCTCGGCATCCCGTCTGCTGGTATCCCTCGCCCTCTTCACTGCTGCATAGTGATCGGCCAGCTCCGCCAGCTTACCCTCGATGGCTCGGTGGGACTCACTTAGCCGGCGATGGGACTCCCGGCACTTTGAGACGGTGAGCTCCCCGGCGGCCAATCGGACTTCGAGGACGACCATCCTCTCTCTCTCTCCTGACGCAACTCGAGTCGCAGGTCCTCGACCCCCGAAGAAGACTCCCCCGCCAACCTCATAGCAGAGGCAGTCTCCTCGGCCTCCATGCGAGCATCGAGGGCACAGTGCTGAAGGACCTGATGAAAAACAGTAGAGAGACTTAGAGACACTCGAACTAAGAAAAGGGCGCTCAAAATAACACATAAGGGAGTACGTAACTGCACCGCCCCCTGAGCTATAGTTGCCACTTGGGCCCTCAGGGTCCCCCGCAGAATCATACTTCCGACCGACTCTTCCATATCAGCGAGCAGGCTGGCGGCAACGGAAAGCCCAGACGGGACTACGAAACAGGCGTCCCCCTCCTGCACAGGAATCCCCTCGGGAATCTCAGTCGGCGGCGCGCGAGAGACCGTCTTCTTCCTCTTAAGAGGAACCTCGTCTTCGTCCTCTTCCGCTTCCCTCGTCAGGGGTTCGAGAACCCGCGGACGCCTCTGGCCGCTGCCGCGGCAATCATCGGGGGCTCGGGTCGAGGAGGATGGCCTCGTCGCCGGCGATTCCCTTGGTGCGGAACTCGGGCCAGCCTGAGGCACGGCCACACCCCCGGCTCTCTTCTTGGACAGGGCAGCAAGAATCCTGAATCGGTCCATTTGTTCTGCCAAGGGGGAAATAGGCTCGACTCAGAAGAAGAAGAAGCAGAAGAGGAAGAGGAAGAATCTGCGGGGGGCTCCCTAGACTCTATCCGATCTATTTTTTACAGACTCATCACAAAAAAAAATCTAACCTGATGAAGGCGATGAATCCTCGGAAGAGCAAAACGCAGAGAGCCGACCTAAAAAGGAGAGCGCCGGGCTAACGAGACTCCGGACGAGAAAATTATGAAGAAGTATGGGCCCTAATGAGGACCCCACCTCTATTTATAGCTACCGGCGTACACATCCAACGGCGACAGTCATCTCCCACCAAAACGACTCATCGCATTCGACGGCCACCATCGCTCCACCTGTCGCACGAGCATTGGTCGTACCCCATCGGATGCCGGAAATCTGCGGCCCATCACTTCAGCCAACCAGCGCCAGACACGTGGGCTGTCTCTTTGTTGAACGTAGACACGATCCGGCTCATTCTCTTTAATGCAAGATCTGGCTTTTGATCCGCTGACGTCATCCAGAAAATACAGCTGATTGCCCGGGAATGCACGCTTACGACATCTACGAAAAGGAGCTCACCTCGGGGGACCCGGCAGACCACTCTCGATCCGACCCGTGAACAGGCCGAGACGAGAGTGGGAGGCTAATGATGAGGCTCGATATCGGTGATCTCCCAGATCGTGACACGTGGCAGATGACGTGTCCCGAAGCTAGCAAAAAAGAACCAGGAACGATACGTCGGTAAAATACCACAGGTCTGCGACCCATAGACGTAGCCGACCTTCTGCGACCGTCCACACCACTCATGTGCCCTCCTTACAAACAACCGTTGGCTCGCCTCCGAGCCCCTGCACAATCGGCCTCCTCGGCCTTATCAGCTCGTCTCCGGGATACCGCAAAACCAAGATTCCTTGGCCTCCCGCCGAGCTCATATTCCTCGGTCTCATCGACCGACCAACGACACGTTTCGCAGGCGCAACCGCCTCACCTCCGCGAATCTCGTCATGCGCGAGATATCCGCCGGCCACATCCCGCGTTCCACGCTATCACGATCCCCCATTAACGAGCATGTTTCGTCATTAATGCGGGATCCCGCCCATCACACGGGCGTGACGCCGGGACCGTAACGGCCGGCGTGATTCTCGCGCCTGCTTGCCTATTGCCACCACTATATAAACCCCTCTTTTAGACGGTTCAATTAAGTCATTTTTCTCCTCACTAGGCCGCTACTCTGCTCAAATATCCGGTCTAACTTGATCGTCGGAGGGTCCTCGGTGGTACAACCATCCCGGGACTTCCTTGCAGGTAACTCGGCCTCAACCACCTCAAAACCATTGAGAATCAACACGCTTCAGGAGGCAACCTCCAACCCAATCTCAGCCGTCCATTATCGCCAACAACAGATCTACGGAAGGTAACATCTTGACGTGATCCGACATCCGTCATGTACCATCTCATTAGTTTGAGCAGTTTCAATGCCGGTCTTCAGAATCTTTCCTTATAAAACTCAAAAGTCATAGACTTAACCGCCTCTTGCATTTTATCGGAAAGCAAACAATCAAACCGGAAAAATATCAATTAATAGAATCCTATTTTTAGCCTTTTCTGGTTACTTATTCCTTCAAAGATTCATATTCAAGATTTTCGAAAAGAGGAAAAATGTCAATAGACAACCTGTATGATACAAATCTCATGGATGCAAATCATACTACAGGTAATTTACCAAAAATATCAAAAAACGGCAAAGGTAATTTACCATAAATTATCAGAGTCCGACCCGATTCCAAAACCCAAACCTGAAACCCGCTACCACCCTCGATAAAGGCCGCGTGCTCGCCGCACTCCACCCCCAAAAAAGCTCGCCCCAAGAAACCCCCATGGCCATGGCGGGGGCGGCGTCTCGGCCTCTCTCTCTCCTAACGTTCTCTCTCCTCGCTTTCTCTCTCCTCCCTCTTTCCCTCTCCCAGTGTTCATTGCAGACGTTTTCGAACCGCGTCTTTGCCGCCTGCAACGACCTGCCGCACCTCGGCGCCGCCCTCCATTACACCTACGATGCAGCCACGTCATCCCTAACCCTAGCCTTCGTGGCGGCGCCGCCGGGGGGCGCGGAGGGGTGGGTGGCGTGGGCCCTGAACCCGACGGGGACGGGGATGAGCGGGTCCCAGACACTGATTGCGTTCCGGCAGCCCAACGGGAAGATGGGGGTGAAGACGTACAACATCAGCGGGTACGCTTTGGTGGAGGGTCCGATAGCGTATCGGGTGTCGGATCTTGGGGCGGAGTACTCGGGAGGGGCGATGCGGATGTTCGCGAGGGTGGGGCTGAGGAAGGGGGAGACGAGAGTGAACCAGGTGTGGCAGGTGGGGCCCAGCGTGGTTGGTGGGTTCCCGGCGAAGCACGCGTTTGCGGCGGAGAATCTGGCGGCGGTGGGGAGCTTGGATTTGGTCAGTGGGAGCAGCAGCGGTGGGGGTTTGGATTCCAGATTGAGGAACAAGAATGTGAGTACTTGCATTTTTTGCAAAAAACTAAAATTAAAATTTACTTTTTTGTGAAATTTTTGGTTTTCTGTTTAATATTTTAAAACAAGAAAATAGATGGAGATTTTTTGTTTGAACTTTGGGAGAGTGGGTTTTTGGAGAAATTAGAATCTGTTTAGGGTTTTATTTATTATTATTATTATTATTTTGCAGTTGGTTCATGTTTGATTCAATATTGTATAATTGTATCCATAAGTTTACTTATTCTATTTTTCATAGTGGGTAATTTGAAATTTTTAGACCTCATGTTGCCTGTTGGAATATTTTGATTTATAAGCTATAAATTTTGCTTTTTTTAGATGTATTAATTATTTTCAAGCCTTTTATTTTGATTTTTCCCCTTTTTTAAAGTAGGGTAAATTACACTAAAAATACCCTTAACTATCATGTTTTTTCACTAAAATACCTTAAAGAGTTTTATTACAGTAAAATACCTTAAACTATTGTTTTAAACAAATTTTATTTCACTAAAATACCCTAAAATAGCACTTAACGTATTTTACTGAAATAAAAATACTTAAAGGTATAATTGTATTTCACTAAAATACCCTAAAAATAGCACTTTAGGTATTTTACTGAAATAAAAAGTATAATACCCTAAAAATAACACTTAAGGTATTTTACTAAAATAAAAATACTTCAAGGTATTTTACTGAAATAAAAATACTTTAAGGTATAATTTTATTTCACTAAAATACCCTAAAAATAGCACTTAATGTATTTTATTGAAATAAAAATACTTTAAGGTATTTGAGTGAAAAAACATGATAGTTAAGGGTATTTTAGTTTAATAATTTACCGTTTAAAGCAAGTGTGAGGAAACGAATTGCTTTCCGGTGGAGGGAATTTTTTGAGATATTGATTTTTCAGCCTTTTATTTGTTGAGGTTTCTATTTTGCTGAGTTGTAGATATTTCTTAGATGTGGAATATTTTAAACATATTATGATCATGGATCTATAAATCCAATGAAATTCCAAGTTTGAGATAATATATATGTAATGATAATATTCTTGGGCTAAATGATAATGTCAATACCCATTACCAATTTTTAGCATTTAAATATCTAAAGATTTACTTCATGGCATTTTACCGTTTTCTACTCATAACTTCTCACCTTCTTTTTTGTGTTGGATATCTAAAAGGCAGTATACACATTCAGAAAAAGTGACATGAAGTAAAACTTTAGATATTTACTGTTATTTTGATGAAACATTGGTTATTCAACTGCCAATTAGTAATCCTTTGCTACAACAAATTGCTTGGCCGAAGTGCAACCAGATGAAACAAAAACTACAAGGGGCTCCTAATTGTTCCTAGCTTTAGCTCCATGTAGCTTTAAATTCACCAAACAAAAAAGTCCGGTTGACTTTTGCTTAAATTGTTATGATGTTGCCACTTCATATTAACAGTCAGTCATTCCATCCAAAATATATACGAGGATAATGGAGGAAAGGTGTCATAGGAAGGAATTTTCTTATATAGCGTTGAAAAAATACACCCTCCAACGATTTTTTTCAACGATCGGCATCCATCGGAAAAATACACCCTCCAACAATTTTTTTCGACGATCGGCATCCATCATCGGCATCCATCATCATCTTTATCATGTAAGATGTGGATAAACCAAATTTCATGTGATTCCATCACTCTTTCACCGTTGATTCAGTGGATGCTAAAATTAACGGTTTGCCGACAATATAATTTTTTACGCTGCTGATTCAACAGTGAAAAAGTGTTAGATTCTTATGAAATTCGGTGTATCTACATTTTAGATGATAAAGATGGAGATGATGGGTGCCAATCGTCGGAAAAAATAGTGGAGGGTGTAGTTTTTTGACGCCACCTGACGAAAAAGCCTCCTAGGACCTCATTTCTTCATTATATATATATATATATATATATATATATATATATGGGTGCCGATCGTCGGAAAAAATCATGGAGGATGTATTTTTTCGATGCGATAGTAGTAAATTCCCTTCTATGGAATTTCTAAAGTTCAATGGTGCTATCTCAAAAAAACCTGAAAATTTGGCAGTGCTTTATGAAATTACCCTTTTTACCCCAAAAAGGTAAATAGGTAACAATCCATAAGATGGGATAAGTTTGAAATTTTCTCCCCTTGATGGAGCCCTGGATTTCCTTCAGATGTTGTCTTTCGTTGATCTGTAGCGAGCATTGATGGATGACTGAGATTGTGTTTGAGGGTTGCCTCCTGGTGCGTGTGGATCTCAGTGGGCTTGATTTGGAATGAAACCGAGCTACCTGCAAGGAAGTCCCGGGGTGGTTGCACCACCGTGGACCCTCCGGCGATCAAGGTAGTCGAGGTATTTGGGCAGAGTAGCGGCCTATTGGATAATAATTGTCTTACCTGAGTCGTCTGAGAGAGGGGTTTATATAGGGGTCGCGTGGAGCGAGCCGGTGCGAGATCTCCACCGTCAGTTACGTCCGTACGTTACGCCCGCGTTAATGGTAGGATCCGCTCATTAATGGAGGAACGAGCCTGTGTAGGACGAGGGACGCGGGGCGCCGGATATCTCGCTTTGGCGAGATACGCGGAGCCGTTGCGGAAGCGCTAAGGCCTCGCGTTCTTGTTTGTCCGGGAGAGCTGGGGATGCTTAGCTCGGTGTGAGGCTCGGAGACGTGCCGGGAGGCCGAGGAAGTTCAGCTCTGCAATAGTTCGGAGACGAGCGAAGGAGAATGGGCGCCAGTTCGACGGCTAGGTCGAGGCGGAGTGCAAGCTTGGGATAAGCTGAGAAAGGTCATCAATACTTCCACACTGATTTTACCTCGGCATCCCTCCAGGAGTCTAGTGAGCTGTCGCGGGTGACACGATATTCGCCACGTGTCGTGATCTGAGGAAATACCACTTCTGAGCATCATCATTAGCCCCCACTCTCGTTCCGACCTATTTATGGGTCGGGTCGAGAGTGGACTACACGAAGAATTTTCTGCTCAGTTTGGCACCGAGAATCATGATGTTGATTGCCCAGGAACGAGTGGAGGCGTCGTTTCGTCTGTTAGGGCCGGCTATCGATCGAACTCGAGCTCTCCTATATTTTTTTTACTTGAGCCATGTTAGGAGCTTGCCTTCTTCGGGTGCATGTGCCGGGCAGAGGCTTGCCAGCTGGTTCAGTGTGAGGCTCAGGGATCCACCATTGAGACCGAGTATGAACTTGTATGTCGGTTTCGCAACGAGGGCTTTGATCCATCTCTTTGTAGGGCAGGAAGCTGTCTGGAGTGGATGGACCGAGCAGGAGAATGCCCGGTCGCCTCGTGATGAAGGCTTTTGATCCGCATTGTTGTGGGGCATGAAGCCGCCCGCCATGATGAACCGAGCGTAAGAGTGTCCGGTCGCCTCGTGATGAAGGCTTTCGATCCTTGGTGTCGTGGGACAGGAAGCCGCCCGCCAGGATGAACCGAGCATGAGGATGCCCGGTCGTCTCGTGATGAGGGCTTTCGATTCTTGGCGTCGAGGGGCAGGAAGCTGCCCGCCAGGATGAACCGAGCATGAGGGTGCCCCGTCGCCAGGATTGACCGGGCAAGGAAGTTGCTCGATGGCCTCGTGAGGAGGGTTTCGATCCTTGGCGTCGTGGGACAGGGAGCTGTCCTCCAGGATGAACTGTGCAGAGTAGCTGCGCGGTGGCCTCGAGATGAGGGCTTCGATCTTTGGCGTAGATGGGTAAGAATCTACCCACCCGGGATTGACCGGACAGGGAAGCTGCTTTGTGGCCTCGAGATGAGAGCTTCGATTCGCAGCGTTGTGGGGTAGGAAGCTACCAGCTGCGGATGGACCGATCCGAGTAGCTGCGCGGTGGCCTCGAGATGAGGGCTTCGATCCTTGGCGTAGATGGATAGGAATCTACTCGCCAAGGATTGACCGGGTAGAGAAGCTGCTCGGTGGCCTCGAGATGAGAGCTTCAATCCGCAGCGTTGTGGGGTAGGAAGCTACCAGCTGCGGATGGACCGAGCAGAGTAGCTGCGCGGTGGTTTCGAGATGAGGGCTTCGATCCGCAGCGTTGTGGGGTAGGAAGCTACCAGCTGCGGATGGACCAGGCAGAGTAGCTGCGCGGTGGTCTCGAGATGAGGGCTTCGATCCTTGGCGTAGATGGGTAGGAATCTACCCGCTAAGGATTGACCGGATAGGGAAGCTGCTCGGTGGCCTCGAGATGAGGGCTTCGATCCGCAGCGTTGTGGGATAGGAAGCTACCAGCTGCGGATGGACCGGGCAGAGTAGCTGCACGGTGGCCTCGAGATAAGGGCTTTGATTCGCAGCGTGGTGGGGTAGGAAGCTACCAGCTGCAGATGGACCGGGCAGAGTAGCTGCGCGGTGGCCTCGAGATGAGGGCTTCGATCCTTGGCGTAGATGGGTAGAAATCTACCCGCCAGGGATTGACCGGGCAGGGAAGCTGCTCGGTAGTCTCGAGATGAGGGCTTCGATCCGCAGCGCCATGGGGTAGAAAGCTACCAGCTGCGGATGGACCGAGCAGAATAGCTGCGCGGTGGCCTCGAGATGAGGGCTTTGATCCACAGCGTTTGTCGGGCAGGAATCTACCCGCTGCGGATGAGCAGAAGACATTCGTCGGTCCCGCATGGAGTTTCAGCATGGAAACAAAAGGAAGCAATTCAGATCGCAGAGAAGCAAGATTCTTTATTATTAAACAAAATACAATTTATGTAATTTAGTTTAGATTCTCCTGTATTGAGTGACAGAGATCGGCAGGTGTCCTTATTGCTCGGACTCGGGTCAGTCGGTGATGACCATGATCTGTCCGATCGTTAGCCCTGCGTCATTAATTTGATCGGCTTGCCTCTGATCTGTTTGATGTTTGTCCCGTAGGTACTTTGCCAGACGACCCGAGCGGATCAACTCCTCGATGTAGTCACGGAGTTGTTTGCAGTCGGATGCCCTTGTGTCCTATGGAAGGCGCCGTAAGGGCAGCGGAGACGCTTTCCCACCCTTGGGGTGATTGGCGGGAGCTTAAAGAAACTCTCGTTCTTTGCTTCCTCTAATAGCTCGGCTTGGGAGATATTCAGAGGAGTACTCTTGAAACCTCGGGGAATAAGGTATTGGCCAGTCGACCCACTTCTTCTTTTCTCTGCCCCTCTTCTTTTGGTCAGCTTGGTCGGCCCGGGGTAGGTTTGAGTTAACCTCGGACTCGAGTTGGATTTCCCGTTCGGCCCACGCTTTTATCTCGACCATGGTCTTAGGCTGCGCCAATGCAAAAGAGCGGAGCCACTCTTTGTGCCTATGAACCGACCTCAGTGCAGTGATAACAGTCTCATCGCGGTGCTCGGGGACCTTGAGGAGGGCGTTGTAGAAACGAGTGACATATCCCTTGAAGGATTCTTTGTCCCCATTCTTTATCGTGAAGAGGTAATCGACTGTTCTCTTCTGTCGTCTGTTTTCGATAAAGTGGCCGAGGAACTGGGTGGTCATCTCATCAAAGGTAGAGATGGAGCGTGGTGCCAGCCCTCGGAGCCAGTCCCGACCAGCTCGGATCAGAGTGGTAGGAAAAGCGCGGAATTGAGCTGCGTCCGAGTTGTTCTGGAAGCTCATGCCCGTTGTGAACTCATCCAAATGATCCTTTGGGTCGGACTTCCCGTCAAAGAGAGCCACCTTGGACGGCTTGTTCTTGGAGGAAACTCGTTCGGCCAGCAATTCCTTGGTGAAGGGCTTTGTGAGAGAGTCCGTAGAATATCTAGCCCCTTCGCCGGATGGAGGGCCGTCTCGTCGTATGCCTTCGAACTTCTTTTCGAAGGCTTCGAGACGGTTGTGATACTCCGAGGATTCGGCACAGTCGGAGGGGTGGCTATTTCCGCCCCTAGACTGCGCGGTAGTGCGGCTTCGATTCCGCTCTATCAAATTTCTTAGATCTTCGGGCGACGTCCTCTTGGAGTAGCCCTGACGCGAACTGTGTGCGTGGACCCGACGAGGGAGAGGGCATCGGTCGTGCCTAGAAGCAGGCAAGCTGACCGACACCTTCTCGGGTGGCGTGGGAGCACGATGGGCTTCGCGGGGATAGTATCTTTCCCGAGACCGCGGTATAGAGCTGTGCGGTACCCAGCGGGTCATGGAATTAGTCGCTGCGTAGGAGCTGCGGTTGCCGGAGTTGGCACGCTGGTGATCAGTGGCGTTGATGGGAGCAATATTATTCGCTCTGCCGACGCCGTAATCCCTGGGAGGGGGAACCGCGATCTGGTGATCAGGGCCCGCCGTCTGAACGCGGATGAGGGCGTCCACCATCGACGTGAGTCTGTCGATTCGAGCCGATAAGGCGTTGAGGAGGTTTAGAGGGGGAGTAGAACCGTCCATGCCTCCGTTGTAGGGAAAGCGGCGGTTCGTACTGGGATCGTTGCGGTCGTCGCTTTCCATTGGATCGAGGGCGGAAGATCAACTTTTGTTGGTGGAACAAAATAAGTCTTTCGTTTCCACAGACGGCGCCAACTGATGAAGCTCTGGATCTCCTTCAGATATTGTCTTCCGTTGATCTGTACCGAGCGTTGATGAATGGTTGAGATTAGGTTTGAGGGTTGCATCCTGATGCGTGTGGATCTCAGTGTGCTTGATTTGGAATGAAGCCGAGCTACCTGTAAGAAAGTCCCGGGATGGTTGCACCACCGTGGATCCTCCGACGATCAAGTTAGTCGAGGTATTTGGACAGAGTAGCGGCGTATTGGATAATAATTACCTTACCTGAGTCGTCTGAGAGTGGGGTTTATATAGGGGTCGCGTGAGGCGAGCCGGTGCGAGATCTCCGCCATCAGTTACGTCCGTACGTTACGCCCGCGTTAATGGCGGGATCCGCTCATTAATGGGGGAACGAGCCTGTGTGGGACGTGGGGCGGTGGATATCTCGTTTTGGCGAGATACACGGAGCCGTTGCGGAAGTGCTGAGGCCTCGCGTTCTCGTTTGTCCGGGAGAGCTGGGAAGGCTTAGCTCGGCGTGAGGCTCGGAGACGTGCCGGGAGGCCGAGGAAGCTCAGCTCTGCAATAGTTCGGAGACGGGCGAAGGAGAATGGGCGCCAGTTCGGCGGCTAGGTCGGTCTTGGGTACGAGGCGGAGTGCAAGCTCGGGGATAAGCTGAGGAAGGTCATCAATGCTTCCACGCTGATTTTACCTCGGTATCCCTCCAGGAGTCTAGTGAGCTATCGCGGGTGACACGACATTCGCCACGTGTCGTGATCTGAGGAAATACCACTTCTGAGCATTATCACCCATCGTTTTGGAGATTCTATTTGCTTAAACTAAGATTGTTTTTATGTTCAAAATAGCTACCATCAGTAGTGTTGGATTCTTCAAACAAGACTAGCATTGTTTGATATTGTCATTTTAGACGGGCAACATGCAAGATGCTGAAATTTGGGCCTTCCCTTTTTTGGAGGGGTTTTCTAAATATTATTTGTTTGCTTTTCCATTTCCCCCTTTTTTCTTTTTGGTTGTGAAATTGATTGGTGGTCTTTAAAAGCATTTTCTTTTGAGATTGATTGATATAAAAGGTCTTTTTGGTAACGTGTACCTCAAGAAATCTTTATCTTATAATGCTTTTGAGGTGGCACCGGCCCTGTGAGTTGTTCCCTAACTTTACATGTTATGTCCTTGTACATGATAGTGATTTTTGTTTTCTGATATTTTGTTTAGCTCTCACTCTTTTCCCCATTTTTTTGGCCTTTTCATGAAATTTGGAACTTCTCTCTAATTTGTTGTGTTTTGATTCGGTCTATGTCTATACTTTAGAAAAATGATATAGTTTTCCTTAAGTTAAATTACAGTAAAATACCCTTAGCTATCACTATTTATCACTAAACTGCCTTGAAGTTTTTTTAGTAACAATACATTCTCTTAAACTTTGGTTCTAAAAGAGTTTTAAAAAAAAAAACTAAGATATCCTTGAATGCAGCAGTTTAAGACTGTTTAGTGATTTGTGCTCGTAGTTAAGGGTAGCTTAGAGTAATTCATTGTTTTCTTATTTATTCATTAGAAATTTAGTGCTCAACCATTGGTGTTGTGTTTCCCCCCCTGAATTCAGATACATGGAGTGTTGAATGCGGTGAGTTGGGGCATTTTGTTACCAATTGGAGCTATATTCGCTCGATATTTGAAAACATTCAAATCAGCAGACCCTGCTTGGTTCTATCTTCACGTATCGTGCCAAGTTATTGGATATGGAATCGGAGTTGGAGGGTGGGCAACTGGGCTAAATCTTGGCAGCAAGTCGAAGGGCATTGTCTACTCTGCTCATAGAAACATTGGCATTACTCTTTTCAGCCTTGGTACCTTACAAGTATGGAAACCTTTACCATATGCTATCCATATTTAGCGTATTCTATTATAGATGAAATTAAATTACACACCGAATTAAATAAAGTTGTTTATTTGCATCCTACAATGAAATCGTAGCCCCTGTTTCCTCTAAATTATATGTTTAGTTATCTAACAACAATTCTACTTCTTGTGGCTATTTAACCATAAGTTTCAAGTGATGACACCCATATAATGGTAATTTGAAGTCTTTTGACATAATCTTTGATTCCTAACGTCAACTTTCATAATTCACTTCTTTTACAGTTAGACTCCTTGTAGTATGGATAGTTCCGCATTGATTTCCTTGCTAGCAATCATGCTAGTCTTGGCGGTGGATTCAACAAGATTGAAGATCTTTAGATCAAAATCATGTTATGCCCTTGAAATTGAAAAACACAAAACAATAATTACTTCATCTAAAAAGCTTAGTTACCCTAAGAAAATGAATGCAATTCAACAATATAGTTCAAACGATGTGATCTTGCTATTTTTTTCTAACTACATTTGCAATTTTATTTGGCTAACTTATGTTGTTGGTTTCATATTCATGACACCTCTAACAATGAACACTGAAACTTGCAGCTATTTGCATTGCTTCTAAGGCCAAACAAAGATCACAAGTACCGACTCTACTGGAATATTTACCACCACGGAGTAGGATACACCGTAATCATATTGGGCATCATCAATTGCTTCAAAGGCCTCGGTATCTTGAGCCCCGAACAAAAGTGGAAAGATGCTTATATCATTGCGATAGCCATTTTGGGCGTCATTGCCGTCATGCTTGAAGTTGTTACTTGGATCATAGTTCTCAAGAGGAAATCTGATAAATCTTCAAAGCTCCAAGATGGCTCTAATGGCGTCAATGGGCGACTATCGGCTTGATCTCTGGTTTATACTTGGGAATTCTTTTTCTTTTCCTTTGTTTTTTAAATCTTTTAGGAAGGTGTTTTATATTTGGATATGAATACCATGTACCAGTTCTAGTCCTAGCATGTATGAAAATGAAGATTTCAATTAATCTATTTGTTATGATATATAAATATGAGGTATGCAATGATGTTTGAATCTCTTGGAGAATTCCTTTTCATGTTGCTGATGAAGCAAGCATTGTCGTTGTAGGGCTTTAGAGTTTAGATAAAGTTTCTCTTTATGTAAAGTGGAAGAAATAATGGAATTGAGGGACCATGAAATGAACTGTTGATTGAAAGCTGAGGGGTTTATAATTTTTTAAATGATTATTTTATTCCACTTTGATTTTTCGTTGCGGTGATGATGAAACTTTAAGCAAACGCTTTCCACTTTAAATTAAGGTGGAAGTCCTTTTTAATTGTTCATGTTGTTTGAGCATTTCAAGGAAATCACAAGCAACCCTTTTTCTTTGAAAATGCAAAAGGTTAGAAGCCGAAAGAAAGGAGAAAGGGTCCCAAAGCTGTAGAGATTATGTCAGTGGAATTTTCTTTAGAGCTTTGATATATCATTTTTCACAAATTTCTGTTGTTTAGTTGTGTTTGGTTTGGTATAGTAAATTAGTAATGAATGCAATGTGTTTATATTTCTTTTATGTCATTTTCAATTATAAAAATATTGGTTAATCCAAAATTTAGTGAAAGAGTGATAATCATTGATATTCAAAATACTGATAATTTATTATAATTAATATACTGTTTAAAATGTTTTTAAAAAATAAATCTGAAACCCTTTTTTGCTGAAATGAGAGGCTCTCAATTTTTATTTCTCCTTCAATTAAGATGAAGAAATGTTATCAATTGGGTTTAGCGATATTAATTTCATCTTCAATGTGAGTGGTGGTAACCTTGATCCAGCGGGTTTTCAAACAAATTTTTCTTTTTAAAAATGCAGAAATATCATTGACAAGCATAACTTGAAATATAAGCCCCTTCTTAATACTTTTTATTGACATGATCATATAGGAGTAGATTTCATGAACATGTAATTATTATCTATCATTTTCATTTGATTTTCTTGCAAAGATACAAACATGAACATCATTGTGTTTTATGCAGAGTTTGTCCTATCTAGGCCTGTGACTTCACAATTTCATCATGCTGATGTCAATTGCATCTGTTGACATTTAGCAACGGTCCTATGAACAAAGAAGTACCATGTATTTTGATAATGAGGAATGAATTTGTAGTGTTTTAATGGTGTAAATTAATTATTTAGTGTAAATTAATTATTTAGTACTGCAGAAACATATAGGATGGAATTTTTTTTTTGTTTGCTTTGAAATATAGCCTTGAGATTTAACTTGTGAGTCTCACGTTGGAAAGGAAATTGGTACCAGTTGAGCAAAGCCCAATTAGAAGGGATTGATTGCATGAAAATAGAGCAACAACGACCAATGTTGTAGCATACACTTCACTTTCGGAAGCAAATCTTGTCGTATGCAGTTTGTGGACGCTGTTTTTATTCCTTCTTAATACGGTTGTTCTTGATGTCATGGCATGTTTGATTAGAAGTCAATATATTTCTAATGCAAATATGTTTCCTAATATTTTATTCTTACAAATAAAACTAAATAAAACATTCGCATACGTACTACATGCAGTAAACATTTTTTGGTTAGTTCCAACAATAAATACGATGATAGTACTAAGAACATGATGATAATAATAGCAAAACAATTGATAATTATTGTTCATGAAATATAATTAGTATTATTTGGTGAATGCAGCCAAGTCGATCTGGTGCTAAATTATATATATTGGGAATTATGGTGGTTAGCTCTTCAGTCCACATCAGACCCAGATGATATAAAGGACCCCAATAGCCAATAGCTGGTGGGCACTTATATGACTTTATTTCCCCAAAACATATGATATTTGACAATCTGTCTATTTATCTGTCTACGTAGAAGTAATATATAAAGCTACATAAGCGATCCCGTTTGGCTTGAAATTTAGTGGAAAAATTGTTATTTAATCCTGATTTAATTCTGTTGCTAAATTTGGATCATAAAATTTTTTGTATTGACTTCTTACTCAATGTTTATTGTTCTTTTATTCATACAGAGTTTATATGCTGGAAAAATTCTAATAAGCCATCTTCTTTGAAATATCTTTCTATTTTTTTTCATCATTTAGGTTTAACGGTAAAACATATTTAAAAAATCACGATTTCTGTGTGCTATATAATATAAAATATCGAAAAACATAAAAAATTTAAGAGTTAAAAATTTCACGATTTTGGTTTGATATTATAAAATACCATATTGAAAAACCAAAGAAAACAGAAAGTTTTGACTTTTTTTAAAAACTCACATTAATGTAAATTTTAAAGGAAACAGAAAATTTGTGATTTTTAAAAATTTCGTGATTTTCATGTGCTAATATTGAAAAAAAGGAAGAAAGCAGAAAATTTCAATATTTTTTGAAACCTTTGCAATTTTTTATGTGCTATAACATGTAAAATATATGCAAAAGGTAGTCAATAGAAAATATTTTGAAAATTTCAACGTTTTCGTATGCTATAGCAAACAAAATATTTGAAAACCGAAAGAATACAGAAATTTTTAAAAGATTTTATTATTTTCATATACTATAACCAAAAAATATTTTAAGATTTTTGAAAATTTAGCAATTTTCGGGATCAGTTATTCAAACCGGATTTCTTTTTCTGTTAGGTTCTTATAGAAATCAGTGACCTCTTCTTCTTTACCTCACATAATTTTTGTCTTCCCTAAATATGAGCAAGAAAATAATTGGAAAGCCCGAGAAAATAAATTTTTTTGAGATTTTTGGAAATTTCATAATTTTGTGTGGTTGAACATCCACAAAAATAAAAAAAGAGAAAGAAAGGAGATTTTTGAAAAGTTTGTGAGTTTCGTGTGACATCATGCAAAATATCGAAAAACTAAAGAAAACAAAAAAATTGATAATTCTGAAAATTTTATAATTTTCTTTTATTACAGCAAGTAATATGTTGAGAACCGAACAAAATAGAAAATTTTGGGAATTTTTGTAGTATTACAATTTTCATGGTCCATATAGTAAGCAATAATAAAAACCCAAATAATACAGAAAATTTTGATATTTTTGAAAATTTCATGGATTTCGTCTAATACATAGCATAAAAAGATTGTAAACAACCGAAAAAAATAAAAAAATTATTTACAAAAAAATTATTAATTTTTGTATAATATGAGAAGAAAAATATTGAAAAACAGAAAGAAAAAAAACATAAACTTTAGATATTTATGAAAATTTCACAATTTTTTTATGCAACAGTAAAGCAAAATATTGAAAAGCTGAATAGATTAGAAATTTTTGTTATTTTAAAGATTTTCTCGCTTTACGTGAGTTATAGCATACAAAATATTGAAAATTTAAAGAAAATAGATTTTTCTTTTACTTTTTAAAAAAATCGAGATTTTCATATCCATGGAATGCAAAATATAGAAAATTTTATGATTTTTTAAGGTATCGCGATTATCAATTGCAATAATAAGTAAAATCTTGAAAAACTAAAAATCACAGAAAATTTTTAAAAATTTCATGAATTTCGTGTATTATATCATACAAATTATTGAAAATTGAATAAAACTAAAAATATTAAAGATTTCTAAAAATTTGCTATTTTCTTATGTTATATCAGGAAAAATATTGAAAAATCGAAAAACCTAAAAGTTTGAGATTTTTAAAACTAATGTGATTTTTCATGTGGCAGTATTCAAAATATTGTAAATTTGAATAAAATAAAAAATTTAGAATTTTTTATAAATTTTGTTATTGTCATGTGCTAAATATAGCATGCAAAATTTTAAAAAACCGCAGAAAACACTAAAATTTGATATTTTTGAATATTTGGCAATTTTTGTGTACCATACCATTCATGATATTGAGAAACGGAAGAATACATAAAATATCGAGCGTTGAAAATTTCGCGATATTCATATGCTATAGCATATAAAATAAAGAAAAACAGTTGAAAATAAAATATATTGAGACTTTTGAAAATTTTGTGATTTCCAAGCGATATAGCAAACAAAAAAATATTGAACAACCGAAAAATATTATTTTTTTTGATGAATTTCATGATTTCCTTGTGTATAGTAAGCAAAATATTGGGAAATCGAAAAAACTGAAAATTTGAGATTTTTTAAAATTTAGCCATAATTTTGTGCTCGTGAACTTTTTTTTAAAATATAAAATTTGAGATTTTTGTACATTTTAAATTTTTTTCTATGCTTTAACAAGCAAAATTTGAAAAACTCGAAAAAAAAGAAACTTTTGATATTTTTGAAAAGTCCATGATATTTATGTGCTGCATGGCAAACAAAATATTAAAAACTTAATAAAAAAATATTCATATTAAAAAAATTTCTCGATTTCCATGTGTTGAATCAAAATATTGAAAATGTAAAGAATACAGAAATTTTTGGAATTTTCATGTGTTATATTGCATGCAAAATATTAAAAATTTGAAAGAAAAAATTTGGATATTTTAAAGATATCTCGATTTTCACGTGTTATAATAAACAAAATATTGAAAAACAGAAGATTACAGAAACTTTTGAAAATTTTGCAATTTTCAAGTGCTATATTATTCAAAATGTTGAAAAATAAAAAAGACCAGAAAATTGTAGATTTTAAAAATTTTTGCAATTCCCATGTGTTTAAGCAAAATATTGAAAAACCGGAGAAACCTACAAATTTGAGATTTTTGAAATAGCGCAATTTTCGTACGGTAACATGCAAAATATTGTAAATTTAAAAAAAAATTGGGATTTTTATAAATTTGGATATTGTTTAAATAAAGCATGCAGAATATTAAAAGACAGAAAAAACAGAAAAATTTATGATTTTTGAAAATTTCACAATTTTCGTGTGCTGTATAATGATTATATTGAGAAAAGAAAATAGAAAATACTAAAAGTATTGAAAATTTTGCTATTTTCGTTTTCTAGCATGTAAATTAATGATAAACGGAAGGAAGCAGAAAATATTGAAACTTTTCTTGTCGGATAGCCAAAAAAAATTAAACAACCAAAAAAACAATTTTTTTTAATTTTTGACAAATTTCAAGATTCTTTTTTTGCACAGTAAGCAAAATATTGGAAAACAAAAAATTGAAATTTTAAGATTTTTAAAATTTCGCCATATTCGTGTAGCGTGTAAAATGCTGAAAATTTGAAATCTTTTAAAGGATTTTTGTGCATTTCATGATTTTTTTGTGCTTTAACAAGCAAAATTTTGAAAACACGGAGAATTATTTTTGGATATTTCTGAAAAGATCGCGGCCTTTATGTGCAATAACAAACAAAATATTGGAAAACCGAATAAAATAAAAAAATATTGATATTTTTGAAAATTTCTCTATATAGCATGCAAAATATTGAAAATTTGATGAAAACATGAACATTTGAAATTTTTAGAAAAAATTTGATTTTCGTATGATATAGCATGCAAAATATTAAAAATTTGAAAAAAAAACAGAAAATTTTGGGATTTTTGAAAATATCGCGAATTTCATGTATTATATAGCAAATAAAATATTGAAAACCCAAACATTAAGGAAAATTTTGATATTTTTGAAAATTCCGCTATTTTCATTTGTTATCGTATATAAAATATTGAAAAATCATAGAAAACTGAATTTTTTTGAGATTTATAAAAATTTTACGATTTTTTTGTGTTATAGCAAACAAATTATTGAAAAACCGAAGAAAGACTACAAGTTTGATATTTTTTTTTACAACGCAGTATTCATGGAGCGGCATGCAAAATATAGTGAATTTGAAGAAGATAAAGAATTTTGGGGTTTTTATAAATTTGTTAATTGTCATGTGCTTAAAATAGAATGGCAAATATTAAAAAACCGTAGAGTATAAAAATATTGAAACTATGCAATTTTCATGTGCTATATATAGCATGTATAATATTGAGACACGGAAAAAAAAAGAAAATATTAATGTTTGAAAACTTTGCTACATCTGTTTGCTACAGCATGTAAAAGATATAAAAACATATGAAAATAGAAAATATTGAGGCTTTTTAAAAATTTGTGATTTTCATAATATATAGCGAACAAAATATATTAAACAATCGAAGAAACCAGAAAAAAAATTATTTTTGACAAATTTCTTGATTTTTTTGTGCGTAGTAAGCAAAATATTAGGAAAATACGAAGAAAACTGAAATTTCCAGATTTTTAAAACCTCACCAACCATATTCCTAACGTGTGAAATGTTAAAAATTTGAGGAAAATAAAAAACTTAAGTTTTTTGTGCTTTTGGTGATTCTTTTATGCTTTAGCATGCAAATTTTGAAAACACCAAAAAACGAATTTTGACATTTTTGTAAAGTCCGTGATTTTCTTGGGCTATAGCAAGTAAAATATTGAAAAACAAAGTGAAACAAAATTTATGGATTTTAAAAAAAATTCTCGATATCCGTGTTGCAGCATCAAAATGTTGAAAATTTAAATAAAAGAGAAATTTTGGAATCTTAAAAAATCGGTGGTTTTTATGTTCTATATAAAAAGCAAAATACTGGAAATTTAAAAAAAACAGGGTTTATACTCCAAACCTCTCACTTTAGAAATAGACAATCTTCTTCACACAGACTAAGAAAATTAGAAACTTTAAACTAAATATGGAAACAAGCTCAAATAGTGCCGCGCAGAATCATTTATCCCGATGTGTGATTAGGCCAAGAATTTGTTATAAAAGTGGGATCACGTCCTAAAATTAATCATATATACACACTCAGTATTCTATCCCTTTTAATTTGAGATTGCAAGCCCTCAACTCAATTATATAAAGATAAATTGTTGAAAAATCCCGGGCCCAAGAAAAAGGGAGTGAAAAAATCCCCGGCATTTTCGAAATAGGAAGAAAGAGTATACTGTTCAAAAACTTGGTCTAAAAACCCTGACCTAAAGGCTGTGTATTTTAATTCTGTGCAGGGACAACAATGCCCCTAACTTCAAAATTATCTCTCTCTCACTCATATTCTTACACTGTCGTGCGAGCTCCTCCTACATCTCTCGTCGCCGTTGTCACCCTCGTCTCTGTCGCCTTCCTCGTTGCAACCTCGCCTTCCTAAGTCAACGAAAACCGTAATACTTGCAGAATGACGTCTAAATTAAAGGATAACGCCTTAAAATTGGTGAAAGAGGCGTTAGCTAAGTCAGTGGCTACAGAATTGGAATCAACAACGTCGACTGCGACAGAGGAATCGATAGCTGCCGAGATACAAATTAGGTAAAATTCATACCCTTTCTGTTAATCTTATCATGCAATTCGAAATTGTTTCTTTTCAAAAAAAAATTGTGAATGTCTACAACGTTTCGTGTAACATCTATAATATTTCTTGTAATATCTACAAAAGTTGCCTATATGTTAAGGCAACTGCTTACAAGTTACAGTCAATTTCATAGATATTACAGGCAAGTGCTAATGTTCATTTGTTGTTGCCAAGATATTACAGGCAAATTATTTGCCTGTAATATCTAAGTAGTTGCATATAACTTCTATTAAAATTGTCTGTAATATTTAAGCAGTTGCATGTAATTTATAAGCAGTTGCCTGTAGCATGTACCAAAGTTGTCTAGATGTTACAGGCAACTGCTTACAAGTTAATGTAACTTCATAGATGTTACCTTTAACCAAGATTGTATGGATACGGATACAACATGATACAATACAACAAAATCCTAAAATATAGGATACGGGGATACGGCTATATATATATATATATATATATATATATATATATATAATCTTATAAAGATGAATAAGATATCAAATTATTATGTCAATATTAAATAAGAAAAAATTAGCAAATCTAAAATGTTACACACTAATAATATACTAAAAATATGTTTATGCGCATACGACACATATAGAACACATATTATACATATATGATATATATACAACGCTTCCGATACATATCGTGCAAGTATCGGTGTCCGATAGGTGAAGGACATGAATACGGCAACCCATTGGAATTATCCGTGCAATCTAGCCTTTAACCATAAACAAACTTTCTTATAAAACCACATCAGACGTCTGCCCTAAACGTCTGGAACAAATTTTTTGTAGTGCAGATATCTATGGCAGACGTCTCCAGTTCAAAATCTGTCTCTGAAAATTGACTTCAGAGACATCTGGTACTTATAACCAGACGTCTCCAATTCAAAATATGCCTTTAAAAATTGACTTCAGAGACGTCTGGTATTTGGAAGCAGACGTCTCTAGTTCAAATCTTGCCTAAAAGTTACATGTAACTGCTTATCTGTAACTTCTATAAAAGTTGCCTGTAATATCTATAATGTTGCCTATAATTTTTAAGCAATTGCATGTAAGTTCTAATTAGTTGCTTGTAACTTATGAGAACTTGCCTGTAACTTGTAAGCAGCTGTTTGTAATTTCTAAGCAGCTGCCTATAATTTTAAGTTTAAAAAATTGATAGCTATGATTTAATGTTTAAATTTGGTTTTCCGTAGAAGAAAACATAGAGCCAATTCCGCCATTCCGACGCATGTCGACATCGCTTGCCACAACAGCTTCATGGATAGATTGAAACCATACATTCACCAACAGCACATACGGAGGCTAAATAAAACTTCGTTCCGCCGTTATACGAAGCTGCCGACTTTGGGTCAAGATAGGCCTATTTTGATCTGGCTTATCTCTTGCTATGATGTAAGCACCGAAGAGTTCTATTTTGGAGGCGCCTCACATAAATTTACTATGGATTGGATTAGCGCGCGCACCGACTTGCCAAGGCCGGCAAAGACATGATGGCTAACCGTGATATCACCCAGCTTCGAAAGAAGTATTTTAACGTAGAGAAGAGTGAAAGAACGTACATCACAATATTGGAATCTACTTTAGAACGGGTTGTCCAGGATAGAACTCGAGAAGTGATGGACGATTTCGTGTCTTATGCTAATTCTTTATCAGCTTTCGTTATTTTGGATATCCGTCATGTCCCCAACCGTCCATAAAGACACATTCCCATAAGTTGAGATATCGGTAGTGCCGACTGTGAACTGGGTCAAAGCGGTGCACGAGATGATAATGGCCGGTGTCATGACTAAGTTTAGCTCGAAGACTGGCGCTGCACAGTTGCTCATATGTTAGATCATTGTCGCCGTAAGTATATGTAAACTATTATAGAGATTATATTATATTTGTACGCAGAGTATAAACTACATAAATAAATATTGTTAGTAGATGTGTTTTGATCATTTAATATTAATAATGCGAATGTGATGTATGTTTGTCTGTAGTTATGGTTTTATACCATCACGGGTTTGAGGCAACCAACACACATAGACACCAAGAAACCGGCCTTATGTGGATGGGAATTCAGTACATCTCCGAAGATGTCTGGACCGGAGAAGGTGATGAAGAGAAATAAGGTATCTTGTGTATCGAAGGGGGACGTGGTTGCGTCAAAATATTTCGCTGATTCTCCTGTTCTATATCACAAGAGAAGAGCTGTGCAAGAGAAGAGAAGTGGAGACGATGACACAACAACTGCATCGGTAAGTTGTATATTCTCTATTTACATTTAAAAAGTAACTTGTGTATATATAGGGATTTGCATGTAACTTGTAAGCAGTTGTCTTTAACTTCTAAAAAAGTTGCCTGTAACTTGTAAGTAGTTGCATGTAACTTACCCAACTTGAAGTGAAGTTACTTGCTTCAAGGAATCCGTGTAACTTCTAAAAAAGTTGCATGTAACTTCTAAGCAGTTGCATGTAACTTCTAAATATCCTAACACAAATACCAGACGTGTGGTTACAAGTACCAGACGTCTCCGTAGTAAATTTCCAGAGACATATTTTGAACCGGAGACGTCTGTCACAGACGTCTGCAATACAAAAAAATTTGTTCTAGACGTCTGGGATAGACGTTTGATATGGTTTTCTAAGGAGGTTTGTTTATGGTTAAAGGTAACTTGTAAGAAATTGCATGTAATTTCTACGCACTTGCATGTAACTTCTATAGCAATTGCCTGCAATTTGTAATAAGTTATCTCTAATCTCTAATAACTTGATTATAACATATTGTGGTGTTCATTGATGTATATTCTGAAGGAACGATCTGTTGAGAAGCCGGAAAATAAGGGCATTGCGAAGGGCGTGTCTTTTGAAGCACAAGCGACGCATTGGAAGAATGTTTATACGAAAAAAGAGTTTCTTCATAAAACGGTACTTTCCAAGCATCAAGCGGCATTAAAGGCAGCGAAAGCAGAGAATCAATGTCTCCGTAGCCTACTCTCCGGGTTGGGATGCCAAGATATTGCCGATGTTAGGCCAGTGAAGTGCAAGGAAGTGGCCGAGGCAGAAGAAGAGGAGGAGGAGAGAACCGAAAAAGAGCGTAGAGGAAGAAGAAGAGGAGAGCGGGGATGAGGATGAAGTTGGTCCCTTTGATAGCGGTTTCGATAACAGTTTTGCTGTAACGAACCTAAAATTCCTATACCTTCGCGTATCATTTTTTTAATAAAATATTGGAACTATTTATTTTTGGTATATTTTGTTTTCTAGTGAATATATTATTTTATCACATCATCTACTTTACCTATTCTCTAATTTTTCAAAGTCCAAAATCCAAGTCAAGACAATTCTATTTGATTTCTTTCTTTTCTTTTTCTACGCCCACTTTCTTTTCAAGCCACGACATATATTTAATTCTTATTAAATATATGCATGAACAATCTTATAGCTTATTGGTTAAGTCCTTACATTATTATTCCATAGGTCACATACTCAAATCCCCATTCTCTTACAAATGACCTTTCATTTCCTCTTTTTTTTAACTTCCAAAATCAATTAGATGGTTATGGATTATAATTAAGTGGAAGTATCGTAGCTATAAACCTCTTTTTATATGTTACTCCTCTTCTTCCTTCTTCATCACATATCTATCATTTTCCTTCTCGCTCTTCATCTAGATCCTTCGAAAATGAAGAACATGAAGAAACGCTAAAGGTCTCGCTAGTAACGCGAGACTATCGGCGGATAGACAAGCCTGTCGACAATATCGGTTTGTGTACGTAAGCCCCTTCTCTCTCCTTCGTTTTTAGTTTTCTCCCTTTTGGACCCATCACTTTTCCTTGTCTTAGTCCCTAATTAAATATATATTTATATATGTATTTCATTAAATATAGTTGTACATATAGCAATTAGTTGTATATTCTTTTCATATTTTTGTGTTGTAGTTTATTTCATGTTCATGTTAATTTAATGATTTTTGTAAACTATTGATATTAGCATATTATTCATATATTCCACTGCTATTCCATAGTCACATATTTGAAATCCCAGATCTCGTAATTATTTAATAAAAAAACCCATAGTTTTGTCATTCTCATATACGACCTTAAAATACTTTTATCGTTAATATAATTTTTAGAAATTAATTTCCACTTCTGATAATTCTTGGAATATAAGGATAACATAATAGATAGAATTCCAAATTTACAGTAAAAATTTCATATCAAATCGAATAACGGTTTAAGAGTTACGTAGTTTTTTATTCACTGTTTTTAAAACCAGAAAACTACCATTAAGGGTCTTCTTCAAGATACCATAACTCTATAATCGTTGATCCAGATTAAGTGTTTTCAGATGTTTTGGATATCTATATCGAAAGATATAGATTTTATTAGTTTTAAGTTTTTATTGAAAACCGACGTAAAATATAGAAAACCGCGTTACAATATTAAGCGACGAATCTGAACAGAATCTGTCCTGATTCGCACACTATTTTTAAATAGTACATAACTCGAACTCCCGATGTCCGTTCGTGATAAAATTTGGATGTGTAGATGCAAAATTGATAGAACTATAAGTTCATGTATACTAGATTACTTATAAATACATGAAACAACCCGATATAGGATTTGCAATACAATATATAGTTGTTGTGTAGAAATCAAAATTTCTGTTTTAAACGCTGATATTAAAATAACCATAAGTAGGAGTCCAAATGGCGCGAACCTTAGTTGTTTGGATATGTATACCGAAAGACCTATAAGTTTCTGATAATCTTTGTAACCTGAAATCTGATGGAAATTGACCCAAATAGTATTTTAAAAATATGTGACGATATTGAACAGATTCTGATATGTTCTGCGCAACGATACGAAAATGGGTATATCTTGCAAACCAGTAGTCATATTTAGATTCGTCTAGAACTCACGCGTGCACAACACTTAAGGCTATATTTTCTGTTTATATTTTGACTTCAATTGACTTGATTAATTAGTCGTACATACCACTTATTTACAGCATTGTTTCTGTATATTACTTGAATAATATACTTGTCTCATATTATGCTTTGTGACTGCTTATTTATTGTATCCCTTTCTTGCTAGACTTGACTTGACCCGAACCATGAATACAACATGACATGAATACTTGAATTTGACATGAATACTTGACATGAATATTTGATCTTGACATGAATTCAATATTGAAAACTTGATGTATTCATGGATTCGGACAAGACTTGTAATTTTAATTATAAACTAATATACGCGGGGTGTTGGGATACTTTGAGTTGTGAGTTCAATGAAATCTCAAGAGTCCCATGCTAACAATCACGAATACAAATAATCACGAATACTAACAATCATGAGGGTCCATGTTTTCTTGTTCCTGGATTATAGCTTGTTGAGTTTGGAATATTTCGACGACGGTCGAAATCCCGTTACTAACTATCATGGGGGCTCGTGGTTCCTTACCCGTGGATTACAGCATGTTGGGTTCGAGAACACTATTGAGATTTGTTGATACTCACACCTTGAACTCATGTTAGTTAGCTTACCTTATTAGTGACATCTTTAGGACACATTGATAGTACACTTCATGTTCACTAGACATACACTAAACGGCCATACTATACTTGTTTGCCATGCTCATGTTACATTGCCATGTTTACATAATTGCCATTAACATTGCCATATACTTGTTCATATTTCATTATTTCCTTTCATACTATATCACATGTCACCTTGCATATTCATTTATATACATTCACATCCCACCTTCTTGGGGACTTACCGAGCGCAAGTTCACTGACGGGCATTCCACCATGTTTTCTTTTCTATTTTGTGAATGTTCGTCAAATGAATTAGGAACGGAGGAGATGGAACCGATAGAAGAGGAATACAACCAGCTGTCGTCACAGACCTACTACCAGTTTCCTTTCAGCATTTTAGTTTTTCATTACGCCTCTTGTTTAAGGCACTCTTGTGATTGTATTTTTGTTTAAGACATCTTATATCAGTTTGAAACTTTGTGGAAATCTTGAATGTAATATATAGTAGTTGGATTTCATTTCACTTATTATTTCTTGTCATTTTGTATTGTTTATATACACTTAGCGTATTTGTTTCGAGAAAAGATCTTATCGGAATAAATACGTCGCGGGCCTCGTCGCGTACCTGCTTCCTTCTTTTGGGAAGCAGGCATGATAGATTTTATTGGTGGCCCATGCAGGTCAGTTCTGCATAAACATCGTAAGTAATATATTATAAGAATTAATGAAATTCAATAACTTTTACATTCCTTGCATTTAAATTCTTTTGAATTTAATTTTATTCCTTGAATCCATCTTCACTTTTGACTTCCTTGAATTCAATCTCTCAACTTTTGAATTCTCAACTCTGGTTCACCTTTCTACTTGTATCTCTTAGGCCTATTAGCTCAGTTAGTTAGATCATCGATCGACGAAACTTGAAGATGACGTCGTCCTTAGTATTTCTGGAACCTTTGCGACGTACCTCTCGAAAGACTTCCGTGGACGAAATTCTTTTAAGGAGGGTAGACTGTAATGATCCGCTATACTCGAATCTATCTCACTTCCTTCATTTGATTTTCTTGAAGATCAATTCTTGCTCTCTTGAAATTCATATATGTGTCTTCTTGTATCTCTTTGACCATCTTTTACATGCAATGTTACCTTCTTGTCGATTAGAGTACCGACTGGTGGAGCGACGATGAAATGCAACCATATTATCCTAACCTAATTTTCTTGTTCTGTTATCATATTCTTCTTAAGTAATTTCAAGAACGAAATTATTTTAAGGAGGCTAGAACGTAACGACCTTAAAATTCCTATAACTTCGCGTATCATTTCTTTAATAAAATATTGTAATTATTTATTTTTGGTATATTTTGTTTTCTAGTGAATACATTATTTTATCACTTCATCTACTTTACATATTCTCTAATTTTTCAAATCCCAAAATCCAAGACAAGATAATTCCATTTAATTTCTTTCTTTTCTTTTTCTAAACCCACTTTCTTTTCAAGCCATGACATATATTTAATTCTTATTAAATATGTGCGTGAACAACCTTTTAGCTCATTGGTTAAATGCTTGCATTTTTATTTCATAGGTCACATGCTCAAATCCCTATTCTTGCAATTATTTTTTATCAATTTTTTATTCTTCTTATAATCTACAAACAACCTTTCATTTTCTCTTCCTTTTAACTCCCAAAATCAATTAGATGGTTATGGATTATAATTAAGTGGAAGTATGGTAGCTATAATCTCTTTTTATATGTTACACCTCTTCTTCCTTCTTCATCACAATATCTATCATCTTCCTTCTCTCTCTTCATCTAGATTCCTTGAAGACGAAGAACATGAAGAAGCTCTCAAGAAGTTCTCGCTAGTAACGCGAGACTATCGGCGGATAGACAAGTCCGACGATAATACCGGCTTGTGTACGTAAGTTTCTTCTTTCTCCTTCGTTTCTAATTCTCTCCTTCTTGGACCCATCACCTTGCCTTGTCGTAGTCCCTAATTAAATATATATCTATATATGTATTTCTTTAAATATAGTTGTACATATAACAATTAGTTGTATGTTCTTTTCATATTTTTGTGTTGTAGTATATGTCATGTTCATGTGAATTTATTGATTTGCGTAAACTATTGATATTAGCATATTATTCATATATTCCACTGCTATTCTATAGATCACATGTTTGAAACCTCAGATCTCTTAATTATTTAATAAAAAAAACCCATAGTTTTGTCATTCTCAAATACGACCTTAAAATACCTTTATCGTTAATATAATTTTTAGAAATTAATTTCCACTTTTGATAATTCTTCAAACATTAGAATAAAATAATATATAGAATTCCAATTCTACAGTAAAAATTTCATATCAAACCGAATAACGGTTTAGGAGTTACGTAGTTTTTTATTTACTGTTTTTAAAACCAGAAAACTGTCATTAAGGATCTTTTTCAAGAGACCATAACTCTGTAATCGTTGATCCAAATTAAGAGTTTTCAGATGTTTGAATATCTACATCGAAAGGTATAGATTTTCTTAGTTTTAAGTTTTTACTGAAAACCGCGTTACAATATTAAGCGACGAATCTAAATAGAATCTGTCCTGATTCACACATTGTTTTTCAATAGGACATAACTTGAACTCTCGATGTCTGTTCAAGACAATGTGTAGATGCACAATTGATAGAACTTTAAGTTCTTGTATACTAGATTAATTAGAAATGCATGAAACAACCCAATATAGGCTTTGCAATACACTATATAGTCGCTGTCCAGAAATCAGAATTTCTGTTTTAAACGCTGATATTAAAATGATCGTAGGTAGAGCTTCAAGTGTCCAAATCACGTGAAACTTAGTTGTTTGGATATGTACACCAAAAGACCTACAAGTTTTTAATAATTTTCGTAATCTGAAACTGTTAGTGTATATGCCCTAGAGGCCATTACTGTATCATACTAGTTTGTATATTACTTAATGGATGCTTGGGATATTCACCTTGTATATACAATCTTGCTCAAAATAGTAGTATGCTACTTGGTTTGTCTCTACTTCAATGTGTACTTGTGTTTATTTTACTATATCACTTATACGCATTAGTGGAGCCCTTAGGATCTTTGCTTGATTACCAGCGTTGTGATGGCAGTCACACTAGTGGGGGCTGGGTAATCTATAAGCACATCCTTATACAGGTCCCTAGTCGCAGGACTATCGAGACAGGGCATCGATACTCCGGAGTAGACTAGCGTATGCGCTTCTCATCCCAGTGTGGGAGATGGTCTGTCCCACAGCCATCAGTACGTCGTACTGGAGATAGTATACGGGTGCTCGTTGGGTTACGAGTACACTGGACAGGACTCGTCGGGAACTGACAGGTTGGTATTATACCTATCGTCAGTCATCAGTTCCCAGGTGACATGAGTACAGCTTAGTCCGCTGACTTGACACTGGCACTTCGCCTCAAGTGTGTTCCCACTGCACTTTGATCACTACCCTACCACGGCTCAAAGGAGTCGTGCAAACAGGTGGCGGTTGGGTGCAGTCCCGAAGCACTTGGAGGCAGTGACGGTTAGACAGGATTCGTCTCTCCCGGTATTGGGGGTTGACATCGCGCTGTGTCTAGGAGAGCCATTACACGAGTAGTCCCTGGCCAGGGCAAACGAGATATACTGGTAGGTTTCCAGTGTTATCTCAGGGTGTTATGGGCTTCGCTCCGGCACGACTTGTACCGCTATTGGGGGACTGACGTTTACCGCCCCCTAGGCCCGCCATGCGATGTATCAGACGAACAGACCGGACTGTACGGAGACTGTCACATTCAGACTCAGTAGGAGTTCAGATGGGGTTTCACCTCGTCAGCCTTCTTGTCGGCATCTACCTGGGGACCGTTACGCACAGCTAGTGCCGCTTGCGGTCTGTGGTTAAACCCACTGCCAGCGTAGTGTCGAGTCTTTAGAGTCCCACACAGAGGGTATTCGCCTCTGGGCAAAACAGAGTAGAGGTCGCATGGTTTTGCGACAGGGTTCGTTCTCATCCGCGCACTTGTGCACGTTTGGAGTCCGGACGGATTATACTGGCAGGCTCTGGTTTGAGCCAGATACTAGTATATATTTTTGGGGTTGCTTTTATATCTTGGTATTCTTGTTCCTCGGAACGAGAATGCAGGTGTGTATGCACAGTTGCTTGAGGCGGAGGATGAGGTATTTCATTAGGGTTTCGGAACGGGTGCGTATGCACAGTTGACAGTTATCTTTTTCCAAACCCTAATGGATTTTTGGATTATCTATTTATAATAGTAATTAAATGAGAATTTTGTTATGGTTGATATTGTTGACTTGTTGACCATGGTTGACTTGTTGACCATGGTTGAAAGTTGACCACCATCATGCTTCAAAAGTCTTCCTTGATTTATGCTTACATTTTTAAATGAAGCATGGTTGTGGTCATTCCAAATTGCCATCAACTATTCTCATTTTCAATTATTATTATTAGATAATTCTTTTTTTTTGCATTATGGTTGCAAGAAAGAAAAAATATAGCTCATTCCATCATTCTCATTCTCTCTCCTCTCTTCATCTTCTTCTTCCTCTAGCAAAGAGAAACCTTCTCATGAGTTGAGAATCCTTCTCTTTAAAAAGAAAAGCAAACCCTAGTCACTCTCTACTCACTCTAGGATCAAAGGATTAGCAAGCCGGAGATTCTAGTTCACTCCAAGTCCGAGAAAGAGCCCAAGGTCGAACCCTCGAGGTGGATCCATCTTCGACGGAAGAAGGCGACAAAAGAGAACCATCAACCTCTACAAGATTTCAAGAAGAAGGAGTTCAAGTTTAGGTATAACCATCTTCCATAGTAGCTAACTCCTTTTAGCGTATTTGCTAGTTTAGTTTAGACCCGATCCCGACCTTGTTTAGTCCATGTTGCCTCTTGCGATAAAAATTTGTTTTTTATACCGTTTCCGCCTCCCCGTAAGAACCGGGGGTCGCAATATGGACTTACAGTGGTATCAGAGCCTAACTAAACTTAAACTAGCTTGGTAGTGAAGTGTAACGAAGTTCGGAACCGAAAAATCGCAAAACCGGAAAATCAAAACCCTAACTTTCTGTTGAAATTTTTTCTGCTCAAAATGAAAAACTTTATACTTGTAAAATTGTCTCAGGGTTTTCTAAGAACACACAAGAAAAACGATAGCATATTTCATCAAAACCGCCGCCCTTCCGCGGCCTGAGCTACTCATCTGGCCGCGGAACCGCCGCAAGTTGGTGTCATCTTTGCATCGTTTTTCGTGCAGTGTTCTTATGTGTTGGTTTTGGGATTTTTAAGATATATTATATGTACCCAGATTTTCCAGAACTGAAATTCACTTTTGGGGTCCTATAATTCCGTATTTTTTCCGAAATTCACTACACTTTGACTATGATGGTTATATCTGTGATGTTTGCATGTATTGAACGTCGGCTAATCGCTATAAGACGATTAGTCGGGGTTATACATGATCTGTAATGTGCTGGAATGTGTATATAAATATGTTGGATTGTCGCGGGTGAATAGCCGGGGGTTGTGAGACGAGAGTTTTCTTTTCTTGCAATTCATTGTAAATGTAAATTGATGTAATTATATTATTTGTTTGGCCGCACAACCGGGTCGGGGTTGTAGCCGTCATTGTATAATTCTTTTTACTGTTTTTGCTCCTAGGATAGACCCATGGAGGGGTGCACAAACTACCGAGGACTTGGCGGGTAGTTTGCCGCACCCGTAGGGGTCTTGGGTGGGGATTTGGCTATTCACCGCGACCGTGTTATCTGTTTTTGTTACAGGCTCGTACAAATTACAGATTGCTAGTATATCCAATGTATTTATCTGTGATCTGAAATGTCTATCATTGCTTTCTATTTAGGCGTTGCTTATGTTTTACAGACGCGCTAGCCCAGCCCCCGCTCTGTCGTTAGTTAAGTAACCTAACGGGTAATGACGGGGCCCCGTGGCGAATGCGAATGGCATAAGCGTACGTCATATTTTGGTTGTTTTCTGCAATGGTAGGATTAAATGATGGGACGCATTAAAAGTACTAATGCAAGAATATCACGCATTAAAAGAACTAATGCAAGATAATAAACCAAGTTTAAGTCGATGGAACACTTTCGAAAAACCACTCGGTTCTTTTCAAAACTAACTTTTAAATACGGAGCTTGAGCCACTCCTTCTAAAAGCTATCTCGTTCCATCGATTATATCAAGTTCACTACGTTCACGGTTTCGCCAAAACCATCCGTAGCCCTCCATCATTTCAGTTAAATATTCGGTAGTATTCAAGCTATGTATTTTGACCTCACGCCAAGGCATAGTGATTGGTAGCTGCCGGATATTTATCTGTTGCATAGATAGAATGCGTTGGTTTGAGACAGTCGTACTGCCATTTTGGCCTACGTCAAGGGTATGTACGGGTGGATTCAAATTAACCTGGATAATGATGGGACGAACTTGACATGTGACTTATGACATTTTGACCTCACGCCAAGGTCATAAGAGCATGGGGCAAAAATCCTCATCGGGAGTTTCATAAGTACTGAAACTTGCTAGATTTGCATACCATTTGGAGTGTGGTGATTCTGGTAGGATTCCTTCAGTTTCGTCACGCGATGATATTTGGATCCCGATCCTACTGTGAGTATATGCTACTCCTCGGGAAATTTCTCACTTAACGATCAATGCTATAAACCTAGTAGGTGCCTAGAAAGGTGTTAGCGGGGTTACGCCCCCAGGGAAAAGAGGTTCTTTAATTAAGGAACTTCGCGAAAGCGTTGGAAAACCTCCCTCGAAGTACCGACACCGGCCTGGCTGAACGGTTAAGCAAGTATTGTACGGTGGGATTGATCCTGACTAATTCTTCCTTTATGGTTTGAGGAGGGATTCGAGAAACAGTGGGAGCCATCCTGTTTAGACAAACTAAAAACCACTCTAAACTTGCAAGAGCATCATGCTGAGTGTTTCTTCTTCTCTCTCCTAATTGCAGCGACCAATCAACATGACTGGACTTAAGTTACTCCTAGATAAAAACAAACTGACAGGGCCAAACTACAAAGATTGGCTCAGGAATGTCAAGATAGCAATCACTTATGACAAGCTGGGGTATCTTCTTACCACCAAAGCTCCCCCTGTCCCTGGTCCAACTTCCAGCGTCGCGGATAAGGAAATCCGCAAGACTTGGGAGATTGATAGCGCGAAGGCCAAGTGCCTCCTGCTTGCCTCGATGGACAACGAACATCAGAGGAGGCATGAGAATATGGACATGGAGTCCATATTGCTCCATACAAAAGAACTGTATGGAGAGCAATCACGTATCGCAAGATACGAAGCGTCGAAAAAGTTGTTTTCGACAAAGATGGCCGTCGGATCATCAGTAGCCGAGCACGTGCTAAAGATGATCGGCTACATTGAGGAGCTCGCTGACCTAGGGATCACATTGGAGAGTGAGCTATATACGGATATAGTTCTCCAGTCCCTTCCTTCCACTTACGCCCAGTTTATACTGAACTTCAACCTACAAGAAAAAGAGGTTGAACTATCAGAGCTCCTCAACATGCTGAGGAGCGCAGAGGGAACCCTACAGAAAAGTAGGGATACATCCACTTTGTTTGTAGGAGGATCATCTTCTTCTAGGTCCAAGGCGAAAGCCAAGGGAAAGAAGAAGAAGGCCCCCGCCAAACCAAGGGGCGGTGTTAGTAAAGTGGATACGAAGGGAAAAGGGAAAGCAACAAAGATAGCGGGGAAGCTTGTGGATAAGGAAGAATGCTTCTTTTGTCATAAGAAAGGACACTGGAAGAATGATTGCAGGGCCTGGAAGGCCAGAACACAGGAATTGAAGCAGGTTGCAGCTTCAGCTTCAGGTGTGTATGTTATTGAAAACTGTCTTTCAATAAACTCTACTTCCTGGGTATTGGATACCGGATCAGGATCTCATATCTGTAATTCTTTGCAGGCATTGAGAAACCGTAGGGATTTGAAGGCAGGTGACATGACCCTCAGAGTTGCGAACGGAGCTAGCATGGATGCTAAAGCCGTGGGGGACTATCACCTGGGAATGTCAGATGGACATGTTTTGGTTTTGCGTAATTGCTTTTTTGTACCCAACGCAACTTGTAATATCATTTCTGTATCTTTAGTTTCTAAAGAAGGTTATGAATTTGCGTTTGTAAGTAATGTTGTAAACATTCACCTTAATCAAGTATTGATTGGGTCAGGTACTATGAGTAATGGTATATACGTGTTAAACCAACCACAGATTTTCAACGTCCAGAATACACACAAAAGAAAGTCTCCAGAAATAAATCAGACTTTCTTATGGCATTGTAGATTGGGTCACATCAATGAGAGAAGGTTGACGAAGTTACATACAGAAGGGTATTTGAATGCGTTCGAATATCAATCGTATGCCACTTGTCAATCCTGTCTCAAGGGAAAGATGACAAAAACTCCGTTTACTGGACATGGAGTAAGAGCGAGCGAGCTCTTGGGACTCGTACACAGTGACGTGTGCGGTCCAATGTCTACACATGCCCGAAGCGGACATTCTTACTTCATTACTTTTACGGATGACTTCTCAAGGTACGGTTATGTCTTCTTAATGAAACATAAGTCCGAGGCCTTTGGAAAATTCCAGGAGTATAAGAATGAAGTAGAGAAACAGACCGGCAAAAGTATTAAGATTCTAAGATCGGATCGAGGTGGAGAATACTTAAGTGCCGAATTCCTGGACTATTTAAAAGAGAACGGAATTCTCTCTCAGCTTACTCCTCCTTACACCCCGCAACATAACGGTGTATCGGAGAGACGGAACCGCACCCTATTGGATATGGTGCGGTCCATGATGAGTAACGCTGAGTTACCGCGATCATTCTGGGGGTATGCGCTAGAATCAGCTGCGTACCTTTTGAACCGAGTTCCGACTAAGACTGTGCCTTCCACACCATATGAAATGTGGAGTGGGAAGAAACCCTATCTTCAATATCTGAAGATCTGGGGATGTCCGGCTTTTGTCAAAAAGCAGCATGCGGACAAGCTCGAGGCACGCTCAGTACTGTGCAAGTTTGTGGGATACCCAAAGAACACCAGGGGGTATCTTTTCTACTACGCAGAGGAACAAAAAGTCCTTGTTTCTCGTAATGCCCACTTTCTAGAACACCAGTTCTTGGAAAAGGATATTAGTGGGAGCGCAGTAGAACTGGAAGAAATTCCAGAACCACAGACTATTACTGAAAGGTTAGTGGAACCAGAGGGTTCAACAGAACAGGACATTCCTACGCCGCTCCGCAGGAGTAGTAGGCAGTCTCATCCGCCCGAGAGATACTGCGGTTTTCTCATAGACGGGGATAGAGAGGATTGCATCATAGATTATGATGAGCCTACTAGCTTCCAGCAGGCCGTTCAGAGCGTTGACTCAGTGAAATGGCTGGATGCAATGCGGACCGAAATGGAGTCCATGTACACCAACAAGGTATGGACGTTGGACATTGCTCCAGACGGGGTAAAACCCGTAGGATGCAAGTGGATCTTCAAAAGGAAGATTGGTGTAGATGGACAGGTTGAGACCTATAAAGCTAGGCTGGTAGCAAAGGGTTTTCGTCAAAGACCTGGCTTGGACTACGACGAAACCTTTTCTCCAGTAGCCATGCTGAAATCCATTCGGATCCTTCTTGCCATTGCTGCCTTCCACGATTATGAGATCTGGCAAATGGACGTAAAGACAGCTTTTCTAAATGGAAATTTAGAGGAGTGTGTCTATATGGATCAGCCAGAGGGTTTCATTCAAAGTGGGAGCAGCGGAAAGGTGTGCAAGTTGCTTAAGTCCATCTATGGACTAAAGCAGGCATCGCGGAGTTGGAACATCTGTTTTGATGAGACAGTCAAAGAATTTGGCTTTATCAAAAATCCAGATGAACCATGCATCTATAGTAGATTTGTAGCGAGAACTGTAGTATTCCTCGTTTTATACGTGGATGACATTCTCTTAATAGGAAATGACATTCCTATGCTACAATCTGTCAAGGGATTCTTGTCACAAAGGTTCTCCATGAAAGACCTGGGTGATGCCTCATACATCCTGGGGATCCGGATCCATCGTGATAGATCCAAGAGGATATTGGGACTTTCTCAGTCCAGGTACATCGACACCATAGTGAAAAGATTCAGTATGGAAGATTCCAAGCGCGGTAACCTACCGGCTTGTCACGGGATCACCCTCTCTAAAGAGATGTCTCCCAAGACTGATTTGGAGAGGGATCGCATGTCTATTATACCCTACGCTTCTGCGGTAGGCTCTATAATGTATGCGATGTTGTGTACCAGACCGGATGTAGCTTATGCACTGAGTGTAGTAAGCCGGTATCAGTCAAACCCTGGGGAGAAACATTGGATAGCAGTAAAGAACATTCTCAAGTACCTGAGAAGGACTAAGGAGATGTTCTTGGTGTATGGCGGAAAAGACCTCCAGATCGAGGCCTTTGCTGACTCCAGCTTCCAGAGTGACAAGGATGATTCCAAGTCCATGTCGGGTTTTGTCTTCACCCTCAATGGAGGGGCGGTGTGTTGGAAGAGTTCCAAACAGGAAACCGTTGCAGACTCGACGATGGAAGCGGAATACATCGCTGCATCTGATGCCGCAAAAGAAGCTGTCTGGATGAGGAAGTTCTTGAAAGAACTTCAGGTGGTTCCGTCCATTGTTGATCCAATACCTCTGTATTGCGACAACAACGGGGCTATAGCTTTAGCGAAGGAACCCAGGTCCCATCAGAGATCCAGGCACATCTTGAGGCGGTATCACCTGATCAGGGAGATCGTGGATCGCAAGGAGATCGAGGTTCGGAGAGTCGCTTCAGAAGACAACACTGCAGATCCATTCACCAAGGCCTTGCCCCAGACTCAGTTCGAGCGGCTGATCGAGATGATAGGTCTTCGATACGCCAGTACATGGCCTTAGTGCAAGTGGGAGATTGTTAGTGTATATGCCCTAGAGGCCATTACTGTATCATACTAGTTTGTATATTACTTAATGGATGCTTGGGATATTCACCTTGTATATACAATCTTGCTCAAAATAGTAGTATGCTACTTGGTTTGTCTCTACTTCAATGTGTACTTGTGTTTATTTTACTATATCACTTATACGCATTAGTGGAGCCCTTAGGATCTTTGCTTGATTACCAGCGTTGTGATGGCAGTCACACTAGTGGGGGCTGGGTAATCTATAAGCACATCCTTATACAGGTCCCTAGTCGCAGGACTATCGAGACAGGGCATCGATACTCCGGAGTAGACTAGCGTATGCGCTTCTCATCCGAGTGTGGGAGATGGTCTGTCCCACAGCCATCAGTACGTCGTACTGGAGATAGTATACGGGTGCTCGTTGGGTTACGAGTACACTGGACAGGACTCGTCGGGAACTGACAGGTTGGTATTATACCTATCGTCAGTCATCAGTTCCCAGGTGACATGAGTACAGCTTAGTCCGCTGACTTGACACTGGCACTTCGCCTCAAGTGTGTTCCCACTGCACTTTGATCACTACCCTACCACGGCTCAAAGGAGTCGTGCAAACAGGTGGCGGTTGGGTGCAGTCCCGAAGCACTTGGAGGCAGTGACGGTTAGACAGGATTCGTCTCTCCCGGGTATTGGGGGTTGACATCGCGCTGTGTCTAGGAGAGCCATTACACGAGTAGTCCCTGGCCAGGGCAAACGAGATATACTGGTAGGTTTCCAGTGTTATCTCAGGGTGTTATGGGCTTCGCTCCGGCACGACTTGTACCGCTATTGGGGGGACTGACGTTTACCGCCCCCTAGGCCCGCCATGCGATGTATCAGACGAACAGACCGGACTGTACGGAGACTGTCACATTCAGACTCAGTAGGAGTTCAGATGGGGTTTCACCTCGTCAGCCTTCTTGTCGGCATCTACCTGGGGACCGTTACGCACAGCTAGTGCCGCTTGCGGTCTGTGGTTAAACCCACTGCCAGCGTAGTGTCGAGTCTTTAGAGTCCCACACAGAGGGTATTCGCCTCTGGGCAAAACAGAGTAGAGGTCGCATGGTTTTGCGACAGGGTTCGTTCTCATCCGCGCACTTGTGCACGTTTGGAGTCCGGACGGATTATACTGGCAGGCTCTGGTTTGAGCCAGATACTAGTATATATTTTTGGGGTTGCTTTTATATCTTGGTATTCTTGTTCCTCGGAACGAGAATGCAGGTGTGTATGCACAGTTGCTTGAGGCGGAGGATGAGGTATTTCATTAGGGTTTCGGAACGGGTGCGTATGCACAGTTGACAGTTATCTTTTTCCAAACCCTAATGGATTTTTGGATTATCTATTTATAATAGTAATTAAATGAGAATTTTGTTATGGTTGATATTGTTGACTTGTTGACCATGGTTGACTTGTTGACCATGGTTGAAAGTTGACCACCATCATGCTTCAAAAGTCTTCCTTGATTTATGCTTACATTTTTAAATGAAGCATGGTTGTGGTCATTCCAAATTGCCATCAACTATTCTCATTTTCAATTATTATTATTAGATAATTCTTTTTTTTTGCATTATGGTTGCAAGAAAGAAAAAATATAGCTCATTCCATCATTCTCATTCTCTCTCCTCTCTTCATCTTCTTCTTCCTCTAGCAAAGAGAAACCTTCTCATGAGTTGAGAATCCTTCTCTTTAAAAAGAAAAGCAAACCCTAGTCACTCTCTACTCACTCTAGGATCAAAGGATTAGCAAGCCGGAGATTCTAGTTCACTCCAAGTCCGAGAAAGAGCCCAAGGTCGAACCCTCGAGGTGGATCCATCTTCGACGGAAGAAGGCGACAAAAGAGAACCATCAACCTCTACAAGATTTCAAGAAGAAGGAGTTCAAGTTTAGGTATAACCATCTTCCATAGTAGCTAACTCCTTTTAGCGTATTTGCTAGTTTAGTTTAGACCCGATCCCGACCTTGTTTAGTCCATGTTGCCTCTTGCGATAAAAATTTGTTTTTTATACCGTTTCCGCCTCCCCGTAAGAACCGGGGGTCGCAATATGGACTTACAGAAACTTGATGGAAATTGACCCAAACAGTATTTTAAAAATATGTGACGGTGCTGAACAGATTCTGATCTATTCTGCGCGACGATACGAAAATGGGTATATCTCTCAAACAAATAGTCTTATTTAGGCGTGACTAGAACTCACGCTTGCACACCACTTAGGGATATGTTTTCCGTTTATATTCTGACTTTAATTGACTTGATTAATTAGTCGCACATATCACTTCTTTACAACATTGTTTCTGGATGTTACTTGAATAATATACTTGTCTCATATTATACTCTGTGGCTACTTATTTGTTGTATCTACATGACTTGTGTGATAAAACTCATTGCATGCTAGACTTGATTTGAGCCGAACCATGAATACAACATGACATGAATATTTGAACTTGACATGAATACTTGAACACTTGACATGAATACTTGATCTTAACATGAATTCAATCTTGAAAACTTTTATTCATGGATTCAGGCAAGACTTGTAACTTTAACTATAAACTAATATACGCGGGGTGTTGGGCTAGTTTGAGTTATGAGTTTAATGAAATCTCAAGAGTCCCTTGCTAACAATCACTAATACAAGCAATCACGAATACTAACAATCATGAGGACCCGTGTTTCCTTTCTCCTGAATTATATCCTGTTGAGTTTGGAATATTTCGACGACGGTCGAAGTTCCATTACTAACTATCATGAGGGCCCGTGGTTCCTTACCCGTGGATTACAGCCTGTTGAGTTTGAGAACACTCTTGAGATTTGGTTGATACTCACATCTTGAACTCACGTTAGTTAGCTTACCTTATTAGTGACCTCTTTAGGACATATCGACAGTACACTTCATGTTCAGTAGATCTACACTACACGGCCATACTATACTTGTTTGCCATGCTTATATTATATTGCCATGCTTACATAATTGCCATTAACATTGCCATGCTATACTTGTTCATATTTCATTATTTCCATTCATACTATATCACATGTCACCTTGCATATTCATTTATATAGATTTACATCCAACCTTCTTGGGGACTTATCGAGCGCAAGTTCGTTGATGGGTATTCCATCATATTTTCTTTTCTATTTTGGGAATTTTCGTCAGATGAATTAGGAGGGAGGAGATGGAACCGATAGAAGAGGAATACAACCAACTGTCGTCATAGGCCGACTACCAGTTTCCTTTCAGCATTTTAGTTTTTCGTTACGCCTCTTGTTTAAGGCACACTTGTTATTGTATTTTTGTTTAAGACATCTTGTATCGGTTCGAAACTCTGTGGAAATTTTGAATGTAATATATAGTAGTTGGATTTCATTTCACTTATTATTTCTTGTCATTTTATATTGTTTATATACGCTTAGCGTATTTGTTTCGAGAAAAGGCCTTCTTGGAATAAATACGTCGCTGGCCTCATCACGTACCTGCTTCCTTCTTTTGGGAAGCGGGATGTGACATTTGCTATTACTACTATATCTCGGCCGGTTGCTCGAGTTGAGGAAGTAGTTGTGGCTACTTCTGATGAGGGAAACATTTCGAAGGCGGTTAAGGAGCCCGTTTTCGATGGTGCTGATGAGGTGTTGAAATCTTCTGCGGTCACCCATGCACCACCACCAAAGAGGAAAGCGGTCGTCTGTAAGTCCAGCACCAAAAGCCTTGAGAAATGAGTGAAGAATAGGCAGGACCAAAATCCATCCAAGTATCTAAACGAGGACGAGTACGTGACTGCGAAAATTAAGAAGGTATGGGTAACTGCGGCAAAAAAAAGGAACATGGGGAAAGGGGAGGTCGAAACCGTGATAGAAATTTCCAGTGCCGACGACACCGTCGAGAAGGCACGTGCCATCGCCACGGCCGATGCATTGACCAAGATGCATAAGTCCTTCGGCTATTATAGGAAGATACGCCCAAAAAAGATAGAAGATCCTAAATCATTAGGTGGGAAACAATTGTCAAATTATTATAACTGTATTGTTTGTTGCTTGTAAACTATAATTCTTTATGTATCATATCCATGTAAACTATACTTCTTATGTGTGGAAATTGTCTGAATAATGTAAGATACAATACCCTTTAGTGTCTTAACCGAAACTCTTTTCGTTGTCTGCAGGCATGCTGGTGGGGATGGGACATTTTTTTCTTATCCCGTAATAAAGCACATTGAAGAGCTCGGGAAAGTTCATAGGGATGTCGTCGACGCTTATTTGAAGGAGTATATTTCGTCGAGGGCAGTATCTTTTGACCCCACTAACCATGTTTCTATTTCCCAATGCGAGCTCTTCGATTTCTTAACCGGGCAGCAGGTGGGAGATACGGTACGTTTTTATAGGTTACATGCAACTTATTAGATGTTACAGGTAATTGCTATAGAAGTTACGGGCAACTGCTATAGATGTTACATGCAACTTATTAGAAATTACATGCAACTGCTATAAAAGTTATATGCAACTTATTAGATATTATAATCAAGTTAATAGATATTACATGCAACTTAGTAAAAGTTACATGCAATTTAGTAGATGTTACAGGCAACTTATGAATATGTGAACTCTTTATGGGTGATGAACTTCTTTGTCAAGTTGGCGGATAACTTGATGAAGTTTTTGGCCCCTGCCGCAGCAGTACCTCCATTTCCTTTGTGAGGCTGTGGATAATGGTAATGCCTACTCATCTTATCCGGTTCTCCTGATTACATTAATCAATTTATTAACAAGTTAAACACTTATGTCAGGACATGATTATTGATCCGCTTGACTCCACCAAGCTGCACATGAATATCCATGGATGGAACATATATATTGACGATGCATAGCATTCCCGCAGTACTCGCATTATGACCCCGATATGTCATATCGGGTATTGGACGCTGCTCGTTATAGACTTTGCCGAAAAGGAATTGCGGCATTATTCTTCACTTGTGGGCGACCCCCATTCGGAGCTAAGGGCTAGGCTATACTTGGCGTTCCTTCTGCTGGGAACTTAGGCACACTAACAAACTAGTTTTCGAAGATGGTAACATGGATTTCAAAAATTTTCTAGTTCGCTAAAGTTCCCGAAACCATGAATCAAACTAAAGAGCTAAGAACTTGTAAACAAAACCTAGTGAGCTAAACTAATATACTATGTGTAGAATACTCACATCCCCAAGCTTTCTTCAAGTGCCCCGGATCGCGCTTGGAAGCCGGTCCTCCTTTGCCGAAGATGATCCACCTAAGGGAAACGATCTAAGCTCCAGTTTCGCCTAGCGAAGCAACCGACGCTCCTAGGTCGCTAGCAATGGAAAGTGGGCATGTAGGATATTTTCATTATCCTTTTCTCCCATTTCTTAAGCTCAAGTGAGCAACTAAAGAATGAGGAGGAGGTAAGGAAAACCGAGGCATGAGCAACCAAGACACACGCAGTTCACTCGGCCTATTCTACTTTAGGAATAGAAGGATTTCTTATGCTAAGTGTAGAAGAGCTATCAAGCATGATAGAATGAAGAGTGAATGGCATGTAGAAAGAATGGCTTCTAAATCATTTTGCAACCATACAAAAAAAATTCTCATATCATTTTTACAATAAACAATAAAAGGCTATACCTCTCTGCATACCTCCAACCATGCTTATGCCACCTCACCCTTCACCTTATTTGCAAATGATTTTCTAAATGGAAAATTATATAATGAGGTGTCCATCTTCTAGAAGATATTCCGTATAAATACGGAATACATCCCGGTATACGTATCGAAATACACATACGCGTATTCGTATAAAAATACGAATGGCCAAGAGAGAAAATGAATAGTGAAAAACAATACTAGAATACATATACTAATATATATTATATATATATATATATATATAAATTATTAAATCAAAACTTGATTTAATAATTTGGCTTACTCCTAAGCCGCTAGTACTATCAACCGTCCGATTAAAGTCTGTGTAGCCTGTACACACATTTAATCGGACACCTGTATATACTAACATACGTCATTTACATCATATCGCCTAAACCGGAAAACCCTCTGTGTAGGACTCTAAAGACCCATCAATACGCTGGCAATGGGTTTAACCAAAAGCACGTCAGCGGCACTAGCTGTACGTAACGGCTGTCCAGTTATTGAGCGAAAGGAAGGCCGACGAGCAAACTCATCCGTACCCCTACTGAGCCTGTCTATAAAAATCTCTGTACAGTCCGGTCTGTTTGTCGAAGAGTATCGTATATCGGGTCTAGGGGGTGGATAAAATTAGACCCCTAATAACACAATATTTGGTGTCGGTGTAAAGCCCATCACCCACTGAGAAACTCTTGATCCAAATCAGTAATTCTCGTCCACCTTGGCCAAGGATTTCTGTTGATGGCCACCCGTGCACAACGCGACATCAACCCCCAATACCGGGAGAGGCGAATCCCCAACGATCCGCTTACTGTCTCCATGTGGCTCAGAACTGTACCCAACTAAAACCTGTTTGAATGACTCCTTTGAGCCATGGTAGGGTAGTAATCAAAGCATAGTGGAAACTCACACGAGACAAATGATGATCTCAGGTCGATAGACTAACCTGCACTCATGTCGATAGACTAACATGCACTCATGTCACCTGAGAACTGCTATATGACAATAGGTATAATACCATGTAGCATGTTCTCGGCGAGTCCGTCCAGTGTAACTCATAACCCAATGAGCACCTATATACTATCTTAGGTGACTGACTGACACCAATGGCTTGTGAGACCGGACACCTCCCTTCGTCGGGGTCTCGAAAAGTATACACTAGTCTATTCCGGAGTATCGATGCCCAGTCTCGATACTCCCTCGACTAGGGACATTTAAGGATGTGCTTATGGACCACCCAGCTCCCACGTATATGATCGCCATCATATAGTCAAGAAAGAATCCTATGGGCTCTATCAACATGTAATAGTGATCTGTAATACCACATAATGCATGTATATGATGATAAAGACAAACCAGATATCATACTATCATCTCGAGTATGACCATATCTACCTGTATAGGTCCACCCGCAATCATCATAATTGCCTGCTTGCGATCACAATAATTGCCTTGAGGGCACTATAGACAAAAATCTCCCACTTGCACTTAAAGCTAATTATTACGGTGTCGCATACTCACACCCCGTGTGATACCGAACACCCAACTTCTCTACTAATCAGTCTCGCAAAGCTTGTTTGCGAAACCATCACGTTCAAGAAACAGTCTCAGTGAGTGGATCCACTCCAATATTTCTATCTTTATCTCTCTATATCTCAACTTCGCGGAGAAAGACTATCTCCCTAAATGAGCGATACATGTCTTAGAATTTGTCTGAATATCTGATGGGACCAAGTTCATAAATGAACTCCAAATCCAACAAACTTCTTAGATCGTATCTTCCACTGAATTTAATTAGTATCATGCGCCATGCCTTCTTCAGTATCCGCTTGGACCCCCAGTCCAACATACTGCCCTTCAGAAGAGGGTAAACTTTAAATATGACAGTCACTCTGTCATCCAGGTCATCTTGGAAGCCTGAAATGATAACCGCTTTTAGAAGGAGGCCGCCATTACTATATACCAAGAATATCCTCTTATGTTCATTATTGCTTCCCAATATTTCTCCAGGATTGGATTAATATATGCTTATTGCATCAAGTGCAAAAGCAATATCTGGTGTGGTACTTGACATTTCATGATTGATTCAATTTCCCAAGCAAGTGATATGTCAATCATGCAAATCCCTCTCCTCATCAGTCTAGAAGACATCTCTTTAGAGAGCATGACTCCATGACCTGCGGGTACACCACCACGCTAGGAGTCGTCCATTCTAAAACACTTTAGAATAGTGTCAAAATACCCGAATTGGGACACTTCCCAAATCTAGATATAAAAAAATAGATCTAGTCGCCAGAATCCCTGATATTTTATCCAGATCTTATGTGGAGAAACACCTTATGACAACCACAGTATAACGTATCGTAGTATAAGAAGATCACTTCCTATCAAGAGTACGTCGTCCAAATACCAGGACATCATTCTCTACTACCTTCTTACTAGGTCCATCTATTATTCTGATCAAGTCAAATTCTATGACCGTCACATAAAAAATAGATGATCTATCTCCGCTATACTTGCTTTAGTCAATAAATAGACATAAGCTACTTACCCACCATACTTCCACTGCTCCCACTGACCACAACAACCCTCTGGCAGAGTTATATACACGTGCACTTCTAAAGTTAATTTAGAACGACGTTATAGTCATTCACCAGCCAGATCTCATAGTCTAGGACAGTAGTAGTCGCAAGCTTGGGTCATCAAAACCTCCTGTTTCCTGATTTAAAATCAGAAAAGCTTATGGAAAAGGCTTCAGAAAAGGGTCACGTGCTTACACGAGACCAGCAGTCACGTGTTGGCACGTGACATCTAAAAGCATCAGCAAGGAAAATTCAGCTTCCCGATTACATCAAAGAAAAGGGGTTCAGAAAGGGTCACGTGCTCCCACGTGACCTGGATCACGTGTTGGCACGTGATAATTAAAAGCGGCTTCAAAGGCAAACCGGTTCCCTGATCAAATCAAGGAAAAGGTTTCAGAAGAGGTCACGTGCTCCCACGTAACCAGGGTCACGTGTTGGCACGTGATACTCAAAGCAGCAGACTTTTTCTCCGTTTAAATCAAGAAAAGAGTCCAGCCGAGGGTTACGTGCTCACACGTGACCAGGGGTCACGCGATGGCACGTGACGGTTAAGCAACAACCAGAAGACAGAGCGCAAAAAAAAAGGAAAGAAGAAGGCTCGTTCCAAAGGGGTCACGTGCCCACACGTGACCAAGGGTCACGTGGCCACACGTGACCGACTTCAAAGCCCATTTGTCAACAGAATTAAATTCTGAGAAAAGACCTCTCAAATCTCTCCAAAAGAACCGATTGAATTAAAGATTTAAAGGTGATTAAATATCATCTATCTATGGGAAAATCTCGAATTTGGAAAGATTTCCCCTTAAAATCTAACCAAAATAACAAAGGAGAATCTCTGAATTTAAAATCCAATGGTGAATAAAATTCACCTAATGATCCAAAGGTCCAAAACGAATGATGGATGCAAATCAAATCTCCCAATGGAAGATTCATCAAAAACTAATTGGCTCGGCTGCTTCTCCTATAAATAGGAGCCAAGAGACACACAAAAAAAGGAAGAGAGAGATACGCAAAGGGAAGAAAAGAGAGAGAGCCCTGAATACTTTATAGGAATTTGGATCTTCTGCAAAAGAAAACCCTAGGTAAGAAAGGGAAGGTTTCATTGAAAGAAAGAGAATTTAATTCTCAACAGAGTTTAACTCTGATATAAAACAGAAGGACATATTTCTTCTCTCTTTGATGGAGGATCTGTAAAGTGCACATCTCCCCTTGAGTTGAGAATTTAATTCTCAATGGGTTGAGATCCTGCCATGCAGATCCAAAGCATAGAGAGGGAATGGAAGCACGAGAATTTAATTCTCACAGAACTATAGGAATTTAATTCCTTTAAAATAAAATTAGGGTTTGACCCTGTGTTATGGGAATTTAATTCCTTCAGAATGAAAAGAATCAGGGTTTAACCCTAGTTAAGAACTTAGTTCTGTTAAAACAACGAGAATTTAATTCCCTTAATCTCATTCCCCAGAATAATTCTTTAACAGAGAGTGGGAGTTTAATTCCCCAAAGCTTTTATTAGGGTTTAACCCTATTCGGTTCTTCATATATATGAGGAATTTAATTCCTACAGGAAATTCAGAGTTCAACTCTTCAAAAGGAAGTAGGAATTTAATTCCTCCGAAATTATTGTCAGGGTTTAACCCCACGAGGAATTTAATTCCTGAAAGGGATTAACAGATCTTCTAAACAACTACAGAAAAGCAGGGTCACGTGTCACCACGTGACCCCCCAAAAGATCTACAGAGAGCCCCTTTGAGGCAGTGCCTCACGTGACCCACGTGACCCTTGGCAGAGGCTTTAACATACTCCATTCAAACACCCGTCACGTGATGACACGTGATGCTCTAAAAGATGCGAGCTTCCCAGCAGAACAAACGAAGGGAGGACGCCCTCACGTGCTACCACGTGACCCCTCTTGCCTCAGCGTCTAACGCTAAATTGGAACCCCTGAATCCAGTGTTAAAACATTGTTTGGCCTTAGTGTTCAACACTAAGCAAAGAACTTTATTCGCAGTGTTCAACACTGATTACCTTAGTGTTCAACACTAATTAGGGATTTCTGTTGCCAGTGTTTAACACGGGTCTGTTTTAGTGTTTAACACTAATTTAAAAGCCTTGTTGCTGGTGTTTGACACCAACTATCTTTTAGTGTTAAACACTGACCTATCAATTTTATTCCCAGTGTTCAACACTGATTGGTCTTTAGTGTTTAACACTGGGTATTGGCCCAATTGGCCAAATGGATAGAGGCAAAGCCTCTCCTTCAAGGGTCCAACAGGAAGCCAATATTCCAGACATGATTGGACTTAGCCCAAGATGGCCATAAGTCCTCAATTCAAACTTAACTGGACTAATGGGCTCAAAACATATTAATTGGTCTTGATCCCAAATTGGGCCAAAGACTATTTAATCCACTTCGGTTCCAGGGTACATCTCTTCACTCCTTTGATACTCGGCGTTGTAATCCCTCAACGTCTTCAAAGAGGTGACGGGTCCCGATGACCATGCATTGATATGGACTGTGGGGTCCTTAAACCCATGGACTACGACGTCCTTAACCTTGACCGAGATGTCTTAAAACTAACAATGGACTGTGGGGTCCTTAAACCCATGGACTACGACGTCCTTAACCTTGACCGAGATGTCTTAAAACTAACAATGGACTGTGGGGTCCTTAAACCCATGGACTACGACATCCTTAACCTTGACCGAGATGTCTTAAAACTAACAATGGACTGTGGGGTCCTTAAACCCATGGACTACGACGTCCTTAACCTTGACCGAGATGTATTGAAACTAACATTGGACCGCAATGTCCTTAAACTACCCATGGACCGCAATGTCCTTAAACTAACGAAGGACCACTATGTCCCTAAACTGAAACAATAGAGCCCACGTCTACTCTTTTGTCGGATCTAAACGATCCCTTTTAAGTTGATCTTAGCCTTAAATATGGCTAACGTATCCTTAAACCTTTCAAACAGGCTCTAGTCTCAAACCGGACTATAGATCCCCCCAATTAACTCTGGTTCAAGGGTACATCTCTGAACTCCTCTGACATCTGTCGTTTTAATCCTTCAACGTCGTCAGAGAGGTGACGGGTCCCGACGGCCATACATGCAATGGACCACTATGTCCCTAAACTGGAGCAATGGAGCCCAAATGCTCTTTTGTCGGATCTAAACGATCCCGTTAAGTTGATCTTAGTCTCAGGCTAGACTAACGTATCCTTAACAAACGTTTGAGTTGATCTTGGCCTCAAATATGGCTAACGCATCCTCAAACCAAACCCCCAAACCCAAATCTAAGATAATACGGATTTGGACTAGTCCACGCCCTACGGGCGACGACATAACTCGGTCTCCGTAAACAACCCATGGGCAACAAAACATAAAATAAACACACACGACACGAAGTGGCCATCAGGAGAAGGAGAAAGTTGTTACCGCGAAGCGGTAGCGTAATTAACTGTAGGGGCTTGCGCCTGCAGGGAAGAGCGTCCCCACAATCAAAAACCCCTCAAGCGAGGGGGAATCTGACGAAGTCTGCTACATCGGACGCATCCGTCTAAACCTCCGATGCATGGTGCCATAAATCAACTTGGCATCCTCGGAGAGGTGGACGGATAGCACCAATTAGCATCTGCCCTAAACCTCAGGCTCAGACGTCCCCGCGTCTCGGCCGCTGTTCGGAGGGGAACAGATTCTGGCACGCCCGGTGGGACCTTTTCCTCTTTCCACTCCACACTTCGTGTGTCGTGATTCGCGAACCAATCGCGGTTCGCTAATGGTTGCCCTTGGGTTTCAAGATACTAAGAATTGGCGTCTTGCTTATTGCAGAAAGCAAAGGATCGATGGCTTCTACTTCTGCGAAATGCTCCAACTGCTCGGACTGCAATTGCGACCAACGCTCTACTTCGCCAGGAGGTATAGCCTACGGACCCCAAGATGCTTCGTTATTCACAATACCGGTGGACCAGGTGACTCAGGCCACTACCGGATTGTTCTTTGGGACTATGTTCCCACCAACAAGCTTCACGGCGCCGGTGCTGACAAAGGAAGCTCCCAAGAAGTCGGTCTTTGATCGTCTTACCCCTGCCGCGGCTCCTCTCAACGGGTCGCCCGACATCAACGCCTCGGTCTTCTCTAGATTGGGCCAGAAATCCTGTGGACCCATCATGGGGCCTACAATCCCAGAGAAGGCTGTTTCTAAGAAAGTGGCCGGTCCTGCTCCCGAAATCTCCAAGGCGGCTTCCCCGGCCAGAAGGTCGGTCCTTACAAGATTGACGGCCCCAGCTCCCGCTCCTGCTACCCAAAGGACATCGGTCTTTGACAGGCTAACATCAGCAGCAACCCCCCACCTACACAGGGGGCAAGACGAAGCCATTCTCACCGCTGAACCAACGCCGTCCGCTCGACACGCTCGACGTCGCCACTGGGGCCGAGTAAGGAAGGCTGGGGGCAACTCTCCTTCTGGGCTAACTCCAGCATCCCCGATGGCAGAAGTTAATGCTGCTGTTCCAACGGGGAACAGCTTCGAGATGCTAAATAAGGTACGAAGGAATTCTCCTACTGCGGTGCTAAAGAGGTCTCCTCCCCCACTAAAAAAGGTTGTGGAAATAAAGTCAGAACAGCCCCGATCCCCTCAACGGCTGTCTTCTAAAATCTATAAGGTTTGGCGGCAGGCCCGAGACTCGATGATCGATCCAAACTTCTCCCGCCAGCACAAGAAGCTGAAAATCCAATCGGAAGCCGGTTACCAGGCTAAACCACGAAAGGCTGTCCGGACGTCCACCTCAACGGCCTCCTTAACCTCCACTGCTCATAAAAGGAGGAAGCCAGAGAAGATCCCCCAGCCTGCAACGACAGCTAAAAGCACTGAGCCCAGACGCCCTAAGTCTGGGGGCATGAGGGTCCACACCGTATACATGGCGTCAGGAAAAGAAGACGGCCGTGCGTCTACAGGTCATAGACCGCTTACACGGTCGGTGACCAAAGCTCAGGAGCAACAGCAAAAGCTCCAGGAAATGATGAATGCTATGGCCGCACTTACCGGGCCAAAGGAAAACCCAGAAACGTGCTCAGACGAACGCCAGGAGGAAGAAACCGACGCCGAATTCCTTCGCCGGATACTGGAGAAGAAGGACAAAGAGGCTGCTGAACAAGCAGCCAACATACAGCGTATGGGCCTTCTCTTCCAAGATATGATAAGAATGATGATCCAGCAGGACCCACCCACCGAGGATCCCCCAATCGTTCTTGAAGACGACCGAGGAGAAACGTCAAACCCACCACCGGCCCTCTCAACGGCCAAAGAGGAGGCAATCTCTAAGGCTAATTTGGTCGACTATATAGCCCAGCAAATCCGGGTTCATCATGCGACTGAGGCAGCTGGTCAAGTCGTAAAGACGGGCCGGCCGTATCCAAGCTGGTACGACCAAATCAAATACCCGCCGGGTTATACAATACCAAAATTCCACGTGTATAAGGGGACCGGCAATCCCCATCAACATGTTGCCCAGTTCAGGGCTCTTTGCGGTAACACCGGCGGTGATGATAAACTGTTGCTTCGCCAATTCGTGGGCAGCTTATCAGAAACAGCGTTCGAATGGTATTCGGAACTCCCGAACGATTCTATCAAGACGTTCCCTGAAATGGAGCTGCTATTCACTCAGCGATTCGCAAGCGCCAGCGAACGCACTCCAATAACGGCACTGATTAACGCCAGGGTAAAACCAGGCGAAACCTGGGTCCAGTATGCTATACGCTGGCGGAATTTATGGTCGAGATGCGAGCAACGCATTGAGGAAGCACCCGCAGTGGGCATGTTCGTGGGAACCCTAGACCCTTACGCAACTATCTCCCAGTTTATGATGTTCTTTAAGCCAACCACATTCCAGGCTTTAATCGACAAGTTGGCTCAGATGGACCATATGGGTCACAGACCACCTCCCCCAAAGTCGGAACCTCGGAATGACAAGGGTAAAGGAAGGGCAACCTTCGTCGCGAATGCCCAGCAGCAACCTAACGCCCCGAAGCTGGTGGATCAATTGGAAGAAAGACGCCGGTATTATAATGAGAAGATGAAGCATCCCTACTCGTTCCCACGAGACAAGACGAAACGGTTATTCGAGCTGGCAGTACGCAACAGACTTATAAACCTACCAAATCCAAGGCGACCGCCACAACCCACTGAGGTGAATAACCCTAACTATTGCCCTTACCATCAAACGGTAAGTCATCCGATTGAGGATTGCTTCGTCTTCAAAGGATGGATTGAAGATCAATACCTCCAGGGGAAGTTTGCACTGTCCGAAAAGTGGAAGGTGAATCCACCATAGCCGCATACTCCTAAGAAAGCAGATACACCGGGGGCAACCTGCTCCTTTATTGAAGAAGCTCCATGGGAGGTCGTGCTATCGACTAAAACCAAAAGGATGCTGAGAGACCTTCATGCATGCCCTGCGATCGAATGGAAGGACCCGCTTGAACCTCAAATTGTCGAAGGGAGGTTGAAGCCGCGCCCAACTGCGAAGACTCGTGATGATGGCCCAAATACTCACGCCCAACCGTCAAAATCTTCGAAGAAAAAGAAGAAGAGATCCAAGAAGCCCGTGAAGCCTGGAGACAAGCGCACGAACTTGCAGAAGCAAATCGACGCACTGGAAGAGTACAATCAAAAGGCGCGAACTCCTGTCACGCTGCAAGAGTTCCTCAGCCACATCTTTCAAGAGGACGATGATGGAGAGAGCTCGTCGGATGAATCCGAGGGATATGTGGCGAGTTGTAACGTAATCTCCCACTCGTTTACTGACGATGAGAAAACTCCTGGCAATAGGAAACTGGGGATAGAGCCTGAACCAGAGCGTGTGTGACTAACAGATGAAATGATCGACGCCTTTCTGGACGAGATTCGTCTAAAGAGTAAAGCGGATCAGGAGCGTGAGATGGCCGCATCGGAAGGAGCCAAATGCAGGCGACTGAACGAAAGAGTTGAAGTACTCCCGCCAGATCGAAAGGCATCCGAGGCAGAGAGGAAGATATCCAAGACGAGGAAAAGGTTTGCCAATGCCATGTCAATGGGAATGAAGCTACCACCCTCAGAAGGAAACACGCTCGATGGGGAGGAGAGGCACCCTGATTATTGCGCATATCATCGGAAAATTTCACACCCCACGGAGGAGTGCGACGCCTTTAAGATGTGGTGGCAAGGATATGTTGCTCATCGGCAACATTTTAAGCGCATGAAACGCAAGATTCGTCGGGAACGAAGGAGTACTGTCGACGAGCACAACAGAACTACTGGCAACTGTTACATGGTTAACGCCGGAGGGTCACAAGTTCTCACCTTTGGGAGCGACTCTGATGAAGAAATGGCTCTGGGCCCTCTCTTTAAAGAATCCGTTTTAGGGAAAGAGGAGAGATCGGAGGCCTGCGAGAACATTCAGCTGCGCAATCGCACACTCCCAGAAAAGAATCTCGGGCCCGCGAGTAGAAAAGATATGGGAAAGGAAAAGGTCACTGAGGATATCACTTTAGATGACCAAGTCATGAAAGAACTGACTACCAAAGACCCTCCCAGGAAGGGTAAGGTGGACTACAATATCCTAGCGCACCTAAGGAAGCTACCTTCTCAGCTTAGCATTCTCGATGCCCTCCTATTATCAAAAGAAGCGCGAGATTCACTAATTAAGGCGTTACAAGAACCTGAGCAATTCCAAGCCTTCCTCGCCACTGAAAGGATGAAGGATGAACTGGAGGAAGTGCATACGGCCGACATCACTTTCGGTGACGAAGACCTCCTTCTCGGGACGTGCGACCACAACCGTCCCCTATATGTCTCTAGATACTGCCATGATATCAAGATAGGCAAGATCCTGGTGGATAATGGATCCTCCGTCAATCTCCTTAACGTTCGGGTGTTGAAGGAAATCTGCATGAGTGTGCAACACCTCGCTCGTGATAAAATTACTATCTCCGGTTTCGATTCACAATCGTCACGGACTCTCGGATCCGTGATACTAACATTACGCTTTGGACTCCTCGTCACAGACATCAAATTCCATGTCATTGACGCCAAGACCTGCTACAACGCCTTGCTCGGTCGTCCTTGGCTACACGAGTACAACATTATCCCTTCTACACAACATCAGTGTATGAAGTAATTTAAGGATGGTTTCGAGTATACCGTAACAGGTGAGTTAAACCCATTTTCCGTGAACGAAGTCCGCAAATACGAAGATGCGAAGTACTTTTTGCCAGATTTCGAGGATACAGAAAGGTGTCGCAAGCCGGAGAACAAAGCAGTCGCCACCATCCCTGTTTTCAGGAGCGATACCGAAGAAGAAGAAGAGATAGTTTATGCCGGGCCATCTCAACGCAACAACCCGGGGACGTCCGCCCCCATGTTGGTCTTCGGAAGTGACTCGGAAGATGAGGTTAATGCCGTGTTCTCCTATCGGCTGTCAATACGAGCACCCCCTAGCGATGATCAGAGTTTGCAAATCACCATAGTGCCGCGAGAACACTACAAGGATCTCGACACACTTCAAGCTCACAATGTGCAAGACCTGCAAGCATTTTACGTCCCTCCCAGGATACGGGGCGAGAAGTTAATCCTATTCTACCGATCCTCAGAGTCGAAAATAGAGAAAGAGATCTGGCATGACACGGATGTTACACTCGACAGGCTCCAAACTATCCGTTTACCCAGATACTACACAAATGAACTAAAGAGGCTATTGAAGCGCCAAGGAGTACCCTTAAAACAGACTGTTCGACAAGCTCGGTTCTACAACAGGATTTGGGATGTCCCTGGGACTCAATGCAAATTGCGCAATGGGAAAATGGAAACACTTGGGCTTGGATACGTGAGAGCCGGAAAACGGGAACGGGCCCACAGTAGCTACGCTATATATACCTTCGATGAAGAAGAGGACGCCCTGTCAGGAAATGCCAACCCCTCATCAAAACTAGATCCCGCGATTGAAGGGCCGAGTCTGTCGTTTGAAGAACGAATGGACAAGCTTATCAGGAAAGTGGGTCAAAAAGCTCGGGAAGACCACAACCGCGAGATGGCCATCTACGAGAAGGCCAGGACGCAACGTCTGTTTCAACAGGCTGCAAAAGACGAAGATGCTCCTCCCTGTCAACCCGTCGTACGCAAGGCCCGACGCAGAGACGGAAATAAATCAAGAAGCGGAAGGAGGAGCCGACAACAACGACGCAGGATTAGAGAGTTACGTGATCAGGTATTGCGCGGCTCGGATTTGTCCCTCATGAAGAAGATGAGTCGAGCGTACTCCTTCCCCCGAGACAAGACGGAGAGGTTACTCGAGCTCGCTATAAAACATCAAATGATCGCGCTTCCAGAGTCTAGACGCCATGAGCAAGCTAACAAGGCGTCTCATCTGAACTATTGCTCTTATCACCGAGCCATAGGACATCCTACCGAAGACTGCTTCACCTTCAAGAACTGGGTCGAGGACCAGTACCAACAGGGCAGATTCGCTTTATCCGACGGCTGGAGGGTAACGCCTCCATAAAAGCATGAACCCAAAGCCGCAAAAGCAGAATCAGATCCACCTCAGTCCTGAAAGCGGATTCGCACATGTTACACGATTACGATATTAAAAGAAGAGCCCGAGAACATGGATGACCTTCCCTGATGCTTTGAGAACAGCGATGATGAGGTGATCTCAGAATTTCCGCCAGCTCCGAAAGAACTGGAAGACGGCATACATACTACTGCAGATAACCTCAAGAAGATTGAGTTGGGATCGGCAAATGACCCGCGACCGACATTTGTCAGCGAGCTGCTATCTGAAGAAAGGGTGGCTGCGTTAAAGAACGTGCTTCTACGGCATAAAGACTGCTTCGCGTGGAACTACTCCGAGATGCCAGGATTAGATCCGGAGATTGCTGTGCATAAATTAGCAATATCCCCAGATATCAAGCCAGTCAAGCAGGCGCCAAGAAGGATGCGACTCGAGCTTGAAATGAGCATCAACGCCGAAGTCAAGAAGCTGATCGATTCTGGATTTATCCAAGAAGTCCAATATCCCGACTGGATCGCCAATATCGTCCCGGTAATGAAGAAGAATGGGACGGTACGCATATGCGTGGATTTCAGGGATCTCAATAAAGCCTGTCCAAAGGACGATTTTCCGGTACCGGTAACCGAGCTAATGATAGATAACACGTCCACTCACGAGGTTTTCTCCTTTATGGACGGTTCATCAGGATACAATCAGATAAAGATGCATCCCGAAGAGCAGAAGCACACCGCTTTCCGGACCCCTTTGGGTATATTCTGCTACAGGGTTATGCCCTTTAGTCTAAAGAACGCTGGCGCTACCTATCAAAGGGCCATGACAAAGATCTTCGACGACCTCATACATGACATCGTCGAGTGCTATATCGATGACCTTGTAGTAAAGAGCATGTCATACGAAGAGCATTTAAAGCATCTAGAGACTGTATTTCAACGCCTTCGGCAATATAATTTGAAGATGAATCCCCTCAAATGCGCGTTTGGAGTCTCCTCGGGTAAATTCCTGGGATTTATCATCCGACATCGAGGTATCGAAATAGATCCATCTAAGATCAAGGCGATCATGGAAATGCCTCCGCCAAGAACCCTCAAACAGTTGCGGTCTCTCCAAGGGAAGCTCGCATACATCCGGCGGTTTATCGCCTATCTTTCAGGCAAATGCCGTCCTTACAGCCACCTGATGAAGAAGGGAACTCCATTCGTTTGGGATCACAAATGCCAAGGTGCACTAGACGAGATCAAGCAGTACCTGCAAAACCTTCCGGTGTTGGCCGCGCCGGTCAAGGGAAAACCCCTCATTCTTTATACAACCGCCCTTGAAGGTTCCTTAGGCGCATTATGGGCACAAGAGAACGATCAAGGGAAAGAGAGAGCACTCTACTACTTAAGTCGAGTTCTGCTGGGGGCAGAAAGCAACTACTCTCCCATTGAAAAACATTGCTTGGCGTTAATCTTCGCGATAACAAAGCTCAGGCACTATGCGTTGGCACATGAAGTCCGTCTCATCTCGAAGGTGGACCCTCTTAAATATTTGATGTCAAAGGCTATATTGATGGGTCGACTCGCGAAATGGGCTCTATTCCTGATGGAGTTCTCAATAACGTATCGACCTCTTAAGGCAGTGAAAGGCCAGGCCATTGCCGACTTTCTCGCTGAGCATCCAGTACCTGCCGGTTCTCCTCTGAACTGCGATTTGCCGGACGAGCATGCATTCGATGCGATCGGCGGCGGTAGTACCCGATGGGAACTCTATTTCGATGGAGCGTCCTCCGTGAAGAAGCGCAAACAAGGTATCCCAATGATCAAATCGGGGATAGGTCTCATCTTCGTAACTCCATAAGGAGGGATAATGCGCTTCGCCTTCTCCTTAACAGAGCCGAGGACAAACAATGAAGCTGAATACGAAGCTCTGATAGCAGGCCTCGAGATCGCCATCGACATGGGAATTGAAAATTTCCTCGTGTATGGGGATTCTCAACTGGTCGTTAGTCAAGTAAACGGCGACTACCAGACATGCAAACCAGAATTGGTGAAATACGGCGAAAAGGTGCAACAACTGTTGACCCAAATTCCCTCCTATACTTTGGAAAGTATACCACGTGCGGAAAATAGCAAAGCAGACGCATTAGCTAAGCTCGCTAAAGAACTGGCTGACGAGAACCTCGATGACATCAGAATCGTGGTACAAAGCCGTCGAGTGCTCGTCCCAGCGGAAATATCTCCAGAATCATACGAAGAAAAGGGAGCGACTGAGCAGACGACCCTACAAATAAAAGACCGTGAGAAGGCCGAGGACTGGAGGGAAGTCTTCATAGACTACTTTAAGTCCCACCGAATGCCCGAAGAAGCGTCCTCAAGACATCAGCTCATGAAACGAGCTCTATCTTTCGCTTTCGTCAACGATACTCTATACAAGAGATCGTTTGATTCTCTATGGCTGAGATACTTAGGACCTGACGAAGCAGAAAGAGTCATTCAGGAAGTTCACGACGGACTCTGCGGTTCTCACCAAGCAGGCCTAAAGATGAAGTTAAAAATTAAACGGATGGGTTACTACTGGTCCACGATGATCCAGGACTGCCTCGAGTATGCGAAGCAATGCCACTCGTGCCAGATTCATGGAGACTTTATCCACCAACATCCGAATCCACTACACCCAACGGTGGCTAGTTGGCCATTCGAAATGTGGGGGACTGATATAGTCGGCCCCATCGAGCCAGTATCGTCCCGGGGACATCGTTTTATCCTGGCGACAACTGATTACTTCTCCAAATGGGAAGAAGCAGTACTGCTGAGGGATGTGAAGATGGAGAACATTCTCCACTTCTTCAAGACGCACGTCATCTATCGGTATGGAACCCCACGGCGGATTATCTCCGATAACGGGCCAGCCTACAGAAGCCATAAGATTAGCCGCTTCGCGCAGCAGCACAATATAGACTGGAGATATTCTTCAGTTTACAATCCACGAGCTAACGGTCTGGCCGAGGCCTTCAATAAGACCTTGACAAAGATCATAAAAAAGACGGTGTCCCGAAATAAGAAAGACTGGCACGAGAGGCTGCAAGAGGCCCTTTGGGCCTATCGAACTACGTTCAAGACGGCCACGAACACAACGCCGTACGCGTTGGTATTTGGGACGGAAGCAGTGCTCCCCCTCGAGATAGAGTTACCCTATCTACGAGTGGCGGTCCACTACGAGCTGACGGACGAAGAAAATGCTCACCTTCGGCTCGAGGAGCTTGATGCCCTCGATGAAACCCGGCTCATAGCGCAACAAAATCTAGAGGCCTACAAAGCAAAGATGACGCGCTCATACGAAAGATTGACCAGGCCGAGGACATTCCGCCAAGGCGAACTCGTACTAGTGGTCAAAAGACCTATGATCCCCAATCGTGCCAAGCGGGGAAAATTTGAGCCGAACTATGAAGGCCCGTATATCATAGACAAGTTCTACCAGGGTGGGGCCTATCTACTCATGGACGTGCACGGTGAAAGGCCTTTCAGGCCAATAAACGGCCGTTTCTTAAAGAAGTACTATGCTCAATGAGCCACAGCCTGGGTCAATGATATATGACGACGATTATGTCCGCTCGCTATCTTCCTAAGCTCAGACTTTATAAGCAGTAGCCGGCCTTCCCCTGAACGCCGGACCGAAACGTCCTTAAACTATCAACGGACCGAAACGTCCTTAAACTAACGACGGACCGAAACGTCCTTAAACTATCGACGGACCGAAACGTCCTTAAACTATCGACGGACCGAAATGTCCTTAAACTAACGACGGACCGAAACGTCCCTAAACTACTACCGCAGCATCCTTAGGCTGACGAGATGAATAAAAGAAAAAAGAAAAAAAAATGATAAAAAAAACGGTATGTCCATAAGCAAAATGGGCACGGATGAAAACCCGAAAGGGCTCCGTGAGTAAAAACAGCAGGGCTGCCGGCGAGTGTTCGTGAAAACCCGAAAGGGCGCGACCTTGTAAAAAAAAGAGAAGAAGAATAAAAAAAACGGTATGTCCATAAACAAAAGGGGCACGGATGAAAACCCGAAAGGGCTCCGTGAGTAAAAACAGCAGGACTACCGGCGAGTGTTTGTGAAAACCTGAAAGGGCGCAACCTCGTTAAAGGACACTTACAGAGTCCTCTCGACCTTGTAAGGAGAAACCGCCTGCGTGAGATCCTTACGACTCACAAAGGAGCAACACACTTAGGGATCCTCACGATTCCTAAGGAGAAAATGCACTTGCGAGATCCTTATGACTCGTAAGGAGAATTCTCTTATGGGACCCTCACGGCTCATGAGATTTGAAAGTCTTAAGTTACAGAAACCTAAACCTGTTCTTAAGCAAATCCTCCACAACCTTCGCTATTGCCCTACAAGAGGCTCAATACTGACCCTTGTATACAATCCACGGGCACGAATAAACATTTCCCCAGCAAAGTCTCACCCGTGACTAGGGATATGTCCATATGATGAGCAACCCTTGTAGGTCCTCTCGACCCATAAGGAGAAAGCCCTCTTGTAGGATCCTTACGACTTGCAGAGGAACATACACTTAGGAATCCTCACGATCCCTAAGGAGAAAATACACCTGCAAGATCCTCACGACTTGTAGGGAGAAATACCTTTGTGAGACCCTTACGGCTCATGAAGTCAAAAGCCTTGGTCGACAGGACCCTTAACCCTGTTTACTAAGCCACCTTTGTTCAACATCGACAGAGGCAAATGATGATTCGCTCCTGGCAACATCCCAGTTGTAGCGGTGCTGATGCCGAAATCGGTGCCTAAAATCCAAGCTTGCGGCGAAAAAGCTAGCAAGCCACACATGCCTACGAAATAGCCGAAATGATGGGGCAACTTGCAATAAAAAGCGGCAAGTAAAAATAAAGGCATGAAAAATAGCCGAAATGATGGGGCAACTCGCAATAAAAAGCAGCGAGCAGAAAATAAATAAATAGCCGAAATGATTGGGCACCGCGAAAAATAGCCGAAATGATGGGGCAATCGCGACCTTCGCGATATAAAAGCTGAAACGATAGAGTATCGCGGAAAAAGAAATAAAATGAAAATAAAATTTATGCCCTCCAGGTGATGTTCCATCACACCCTGTGCACAATCCAAGGGCATAAACAAAAAGGGAACACACCTTCCCCCCCAGGTTTCACCAAAGAAAGAAGCTAAATCTCGACGGGCCACAAGCGACCTGGAGATCATCCCAACATTCGTCTCGTAACGACGGACACAACATCAAGCTAAGCGGAACAGCGGCAGCTCCCAGTTCCATGGCTCGGTGGTATACATATCGCCAACAGTCAAACTTCCATCCCGTGAAATGCGGATACAATCAGCAAAATTCCTGGTTACGTGGAACGCGGATAACGTCACTCTTTGACCCCGTGGAAAACGTCCAGAGCGGATCCTGGTCCTCGCAGAGCACGGCAGTGAACCCATGTGAAACATCCAGAGCGGAGCCTAGTCCTCGCCGAGCACGGCAGTGAACCCGTGTGAAGCATCTAGTGCAAAATTCCTGGTTACGTAGAACGTGGATAACGTCACTCTTTGACCCCATGGAAAACATCCAGAGCGGAGCCTAGTCCTCGCCGAGCACGGCAGTGAACCCGTGTGAAGCATCTAGTGCAAAAATTCCTGGTTACGTGGAACGCGGATAACGTCACTCTTTGACCCCGTGGAAAACGTCCAGAGTGGAGCCTAGTCCTCGCCGAGCACGGCAGTGAACCCGTGTGAAGCATCTAGTGCAAAAATTCCTGGTTACGTGGAACGCGGATAATGTCACTCTTTGACCCCGTGAAAAACGTCCAGAGCGGAGCCTAGTCCTCGCCAAGCACGGCAGTGAACCCGTGTGAAGCATCTAGTGCAAAAATTCCTGGTTACGTGGAACGCGGATAACGTCACTCTTTGACCCCGTGGAAAACGTCCAGAGCGGATCCTGGTCCTCGCAGAGCACGGCAGTGAACCCGTGTGAAGCATCCAGAGTGGAGCCTAGTCCTCGCAGAGCACGGCAGTGAACCCGTATGAAGCATCTAGTGCAAAATTCCTGGTTACGTGGAACGCGGATAACGTCACTCTTTGACCCCGCGGAAAACGCCCAGAGCGGAGCCTGGTCCTCGCCAAGCACGGCAGTGAACCCGTGCGAAGCATCCAGCGCAAATACCGGACTGTGGAGTCCCTAAATCCACGGACTATGATGTCCTTAACCTCGACTGTGATGTCTTAAAACTAACGATCAACCACCCCGATTCCATACGGATTCTGCCTTGGTTTAAGGGTACATCTCTTCACTCCTTTGATACCTGGCGTTGTAATTCCTTAACGTCTTCAAAGAGGTGACGGGTCCCTGCAACCAAACATCGGACTGTGGAGTCCCTAAATCCACGGACTATGAGGTCCTTAACCTTGACCGTGATGTCTTAAAACTAACATCGGAATGTGGAGTCCCTAAATCCACGGACTATGAGGTCCTTAACCTTGACCGTGATGTCTTAAAACTAACATCGGACTGTGGAGTCCTTAAATCCACGGACTATGAGGTCCTTAACCTTGACCGCGACGTCTTTAAACTACGATACCTGGAGCAGCCCCCTGTCCCCGTGAAACACGGACAAGGGCGACCACATCCAGCACTTGCAGGCCCTCATGACCTGTAAGGAAGAAAAAAAAAACTCTCTGGTGAGATCCTTACGACTCTCAAGGGAAAACCCGGTTAAGAATCCTCACGATTCCTAGGAAGAACTTACACCTATGGAATCCTCACGACCTGTAGGGAGAAAAACTCTTTATGAGACCCTCGTGGCTCATAAAATGCAAAAGTCTTAGGAGGCAGATCTTAACCCTGAATCCTGAGCCATCGCTGTCCTGCAAGGAGATCAAGATAGAATATCCGCAGAATACATTCAATAAAAAGGGGACACACCATTGAGAAGAAAAATGTATCTTTTATTCATAAACCAAAATGGATACAAAGTACAATTCATGAAAGAAACAAAAAAAAGAGATACTCTCATTTATGAGTATGTACAAAAAAAGGAGAAAAGATACAAGTCCTCAAGCCGGCGGGCGGTGCAATTATTTTACCAGCTCATCGTTCTGTTGCTGAGCCACGGCTTCATGACGCAAGATCTCCAGAAGACGAGCCTCCGCCTGAGCTTGCTGAGCCTGATACAAAGCAAGCCGAGCTTCGAGCTCTTTTTCGGTGGCTTTATGAGCCTCGACCCTCTCACGAGTGAACGTGGCAGCTTCATCAAGAGCCACCACCTCTTTTATGGACTCCTGGAGCACTCGCCAGAGTTCGTATGCTTTGTTGGCTTTGGTTGTGAAGCTAGCCTGAAGCTCGCCCAGCGCCTTAGAAACCAGCTCCCTCTCCGAGAATTTACGGTTGAATCCCTTTTCTCGCACGACAATATGTTCGCCACGCGTTGCCCTATCAGGCCATGTAGGCTCACTCTCGCGACCGCAACCTTGGAAACAAGACATTTACAAGACCGTATAAATGAGCTTCCGGTCGACAGGAATAATCGATCTAAAACGCGCTCACATCACCTGACGTGAAAGGCAACAAGAAAGATCTCCGACATATTTCAAGTATGCATCCGCAATCATATGAGTATTCAAAAAAAATATAATAGCATTTGCAATCGCATGAACATTCATAATGCCCAAAAAAGGTCTGATGCGCAGGAAAGTGATGATAGCATTTGCAATTAAAGAAAGTTCTCATGAGAAGAATACAAAGTTTATTTATACAAGCGGAAACATACATACTAGTACCAAGCCTACATGGAAGTTCGGCACAAGACATAGAAAAGGAGGGACTAATTTAAAAATGTTCTACGCTAACGAGAAAAGGTCACCAAACACGGGATCAACGGCACAGGGGTTAATGAAGCAGAGGACAAAATTCTCCATCTCTCTCTCTGCTTTCTCCAGCACATCAAAGCGACGGTTCTCACGAGGAGTCGCTCCCCATCGATTGGCGCCATGTTCGTCCGCGAAAGCAGACATAATAGCTCGCCGGGCCTTTATCTGGCTCAGCAGATGAACTGAGCAATCCTTCAAAACCTGAGTAATCAGGCGCGCTTCATGAAAGCCCTCGAGCTTTTCTTCAGCCGCGTCAAGCATCGCCAGGGTCATCTATACCGGGTGAGGAGGGATGTCGGCAAGCACGGCCGTGAGAATCATCCGGAGCCAGAGGGAACCCATCGGGAGGGGGGACCCCCTACGAATCGAGAGTTCGTACATTGCTGAGTCGCATTCGTCGTCAGTAAGAAGTGGATCCACCAACCGAGCAGCAAAGCGGGGGATCATCTCCTCGTTAGGCACTTCCCATGGCTGTCGACGAGCGTGTGGACGGTTGCAGGCCATGGCACTCAGCTACTCCTCAAATTAAATCACGTCAATATGGGAATAAATTTCTCTGTGAGGAGGAAATAGGCTATGGCCTCAAGACTATAAAGGGGAGCATTAAATGCTGCGCGCGAGAGAAAACTGCATGATGGAACCCTTCCAAGGCCCAAATAAGGGAAGACATTGGAAATCAGGAAAAGGAACGATTTCCAAGGCGCCTTCTCTGCATCCAATGCCATGCACAGAAATGTGGCATGAAAAATTGAATAGCCCCATAAAAGGCCCCTCACGTGTGGAGCACCTGAGCACCATGCTTGGTGCGTACTAAGAAATGAAACAATGCCTTGCACACATAAAAAAAATGATGAACGACAAAATTCCAAAAAAAAGGGAGGGGGGCACGCAAACACAAAAGGACACAATAAGTTTATCATTCATGCTTTAAAAAGGTTCATACAAAATGAAAAGAAAACGATTACAACGGCAAGACCTCAGGCGCGGGGCACGGATTGAGAAACTCAAGCTTGACCTTGTCCAAGATTCTCCAAGCATTTTGAACCGCCCGAGTATGTTTTCTCTCGCGATCGCAAGCGTCGGGGTCCTCGCGGATGTCCTCTACCCTCCGGTAGGCGGCAAGTATGGCCGACTGCTGAAACGCCTGGTGCAAAAGATCAATGAGGTTGTCACGCCTTCTCTTCGAGATCAGACTCATCAGATACACCGAATGTACCTTATCCTCGGCAACGTCCAATGCCCTGAGTGGCACACCGGCGCAGAACAGAGGAAGCGCCTCCCAAATCACCAGCACGATGAGCCTCAGAAGAGAAGAGCGACGGGGGAGTAGCCGATGGTTGTACTCGTCAAAGCGGCTCATAATCTCAGCACACTGAGCGTTGGTGAACTCCTGATTCTGACTACGGCCCAGGGCACGAATATTCCCGTAGGAAATGATTTCGTTGAGATTATACAAATGAGCGTCCATGATACCTGAAATAAAAATCAGGACGATTTATTACAAACCCTCTTCTTCTTCACTAATCATAGAATGACAAGGAAACCCTAAGAAGCCTCCGTGTGAAGAAACTGAGTTCTTCATTGGAATTAAATTCCTTATTAAGAAAAGGGAATTAAATTCCCAAAAACATTTTTGGATGGAATTAAATTCCATGGAGTTGAAACGCCATCATCATCTCCCCAAAGATCATCTAAACCCTAAGAGATCTACAGTTCGAAGGATAGGCGGTTTCATGTTCTTATGGAAAAACTTGAAGAAAAATGGGTTCCTTGTTAAAAAAGAGGAAAAACCCTTGTTTTGGATTTAAAATCCAAAGGAATATAGAAGTTCGCTGTTTGTCTAAGAACATTACCTGAGGAAAAAGGGTCACCTGAACAGAGTTAAACTCTGAAGATTGTTTCAAGACAGAGAACTAAGCTCTGGAAGCGAGAATTAAATTCTCAAGGGAAAAGTTCTCAGAAGAAGAAGATGAGCGAAGTGAAGGCTCTTCTGAAGAAACATGAGTATTTATAGGATGTGATGGAGACGCTTCATCTCCCCAAATCCCTAGAGGAATCCAACGGTCATAAAAGGTGACAGCGTTGCACTCACGTGCAGACACGTGAGAACAACGCTGTGGGGGCATTTGTTTCCTGATTTAAAATCAGAAAAGCTTATGGAAAAGGCTCCAGAAAAGGGTCACGTGCTTACACGAGACCAGCAGTCACGTGTTGGCATGTGTCATCTAAAAGCATCAGCAAGACAAATTCAGCTTTCCGATTACATCAAAGAAAAGGGGTTCAGAAAGGGTCACGTGCTCCCACGTGACCTGGGTCACGTGTTGGCACGTGACAATTAAAAGCGGCTTCAAAGGCAAACCGGTTCCCTGATCAAATCAAGGAAAAGGCTTCAGAAGAGGTCACGTGCTCCCACGTGACCAGGGTCACGTGTTGGCACGTGATACTCAAAGCAGCAGACTTGTTCTCCGTTTAAATCAAGAAAAAGAGTCAAGCCGAGGGTCACGTGCTCACACGTGACCAGGGGTCACGCGATGGCACGTGACGGTTAAGCAACAACCAGAAGACAGAGCGCAAAAAAAAAAGGAAAGAAGAAGGCTCGTTCCAAAGGGGTCACGTGCCCACACGTGACCAAGGGTCACGTGGCCACACGTGACCGACTTCAAAGCCCATTTGTCAACAGAATTAAATTCTGAGAAAAGACCTCTCAAATCTCTCCAAAAGAACCGATTGAATTAAAGATTTAAAGGTGATTAAATATCATCTATCTATGGGAAAATCTCGAATTTGGAAAGATTTCCCCTTAAAATCTAACCAAAATAACAAAGGAGAATCTCTGAATTTAAAATCCAATGGTGAATAAAATTCACCTAATGATCCAAAGGTCCAAAACGAATGATGGATGCAAATCAAATCTCCCAATGGAAGATTCATCAAAAACTAATTGGCTCGGCTGCTTCTCCTATAAATAGGAGCCAAGAGACACACAAAAAAAGGAAGAGAGAGATACGCAAAGGGAAGAAAAGAGAGAGAGCCCTGAATACTTTAGAGGAATTTGGATCTTCTGCAAAAGAAAACCCTAGGTAAGAAATGGAAGGTTTCATTGAAAGAAAGAGAATTTAATTCTCAACAGAGTTTAACTCTGATATAAAACAGAAGGACATATTTCTTCTCTCTTTGATGGAGGATCTGTAAAGTGCACATCTCCCCTTGAGTTGAGAATTTAATTCTCAATGGGTTGAGATCCTGCCATGCAGATCCAAAGCATAGAGAGGGAATGGAAGCACGAGAATTTAATTCTCACAGAACTATAGGAATTTAATTCCTTTAAAATAAAATTAGGGTTTGACCCTGTGTTATGGGAATTTAATTCCTTCAGAATGAAAAGAATCAGGGTTTAACCCTAGTTAAGAACTTAGTTCTGTTAAAACAACGAGAATTTAATTCCCTTAATCTCATTCCCCAGAATAATTCTTTAACAGAGAGTGGGAGTTTAATTCCCCAAAGCTTTTATTAGGGTTTAACCCTATTCGGTTCTTCACATATATGAGGAATTTAATTCCTACAGGAAATTCAGAGTTCAACTCTTCAAAAGGAAGTAGGAATTTAATTCCTCCGAAATTATTGTCAGGGTTTAACCCCACGAGGAATTTAATTCCTGAAAGGGATTAACAGATCTTCTAAACAACTACAGAAAAGCAGGGTCACGTGTCACCACGTGACCCCCCAAAAGATCTACAGAGAGCCCCTTTGAGGCAGTGCCTCACGTGACCCACGTGACCCTTGGCAGAGGCTTTAACATACTCCATTCAAACACCCGTCACGTGATGACACGTGATGCTCTAAAAGATGCGAGCTTCCCAGCAGAACAAACGAAGGGAGGGCGCCCTCACGTGCTACCACGTGACCCCTCTTGCCTCAGCGTCTAACGCTAAATTGGAACCCCTGAATCCAGTGTTAAAACATTGTTTGGCCTTAGTGTTCAACACTAAGCAAAGAACTTTATTCGCAGTGTTCAACACTGATTACCTTAGTGTTCAACACTAATTAGGGATTTCTGTTGCCAGTGTTTAACACGGGTCTGTTTTAGTGTTTAACACTAATTTAAAAGCCTTGTTGCTGGTGTTTGACACCAACTATCTTTTAGTGTTAAACACTGACCTATCAATTTCATTCCCAGTGTTCAACACTGATTGGTCTTTAGTGTTTAACACTAGGTATTGGCCCAATTGGCCAAATGGATAGAGGCAAAGCCTCTTCTTCAAGGGTCCAACAGGAAGCCAATATTCCAGACATGATTGGACTTAGCCCAAGATGGCCATAAGTCCTCAATTCAAACTTAACTGGGCTAATGGGCTCAAAACATATTAATTGGTCTTGATCCCAAATTGGGCCAAAGACTATTTAATCAACTCCGGTTCCAGGGTACATCTCTTCACTCCTTTGATACTCGGCGTTGTAATCCCTCAACGTCTTCAAAGAGGTGACGGGTCCCGATGACCATGCATTGATATGGACTGTGGGGTCCTTAAACCCATGGACTACGACGTCCTTAACCTTGACCGAGATGTCTTAAAACTAACAATGGACGGTGGGGTCCTTAAACCCATGGACTACGACGTCCTTAACCTTGATCGAGATGTCTTAAAACTAACAATGGACTGTGGGGTCCTTAAACCCATGGACTACGACGTCCTTAACCTTGACCGAGATGTCTTAAAACTAACAATGGACTGTGGGGTCCTTAAACCCATAGACTACGACGTCCTTAACCTTGACCGAGATGTCTTAAAACTAACATTGGACCGCAATGTCCTTAAACTACCCATGGACCGCAATGTCCTTAAACTAGCGATGGACCACTATGTCCCTAAACTGAAACAATAGAGCCCACGTCTGCTCTTTTGTCGGATTTAAACGATCCCTTTTAAGTTGATCTTAGCCTTCAATATGGCTAACGTATCCTTAAACCTTTCAAACAGGCTCTAGTCTCAAACCGGACTATAGATCCCCCCAATTAACTCTGGTTCAAGGGTACATCTCTGAACTCCTCTGACATCTGTCGTTGTAATCCTTCAACGTCGTCAGAGAGGTGACGGGTCCCGACGGCCATACATGCAATGGACCACTATGTCCCTAAACTGGAGCAATGGAGCCCAAATGCTCTTTTGTCGGATCTAAACGATCCCGTTAAGTTGATCTTAGTCTCAGGCTAGACTAACGTATCCTTAACAAACGTTTGAGTTGATCTTGGCCTCAAATATGGCTAACGCATCCTCAAACCAAACCCCCAAACCCAAATCTAAGATAATACGGATTTGGACTAGTCCACGCCCTACGGGCGACGACATAACTCGGTCTCCGTAAACAATCCACGGGCAACAAAACATAAAATAAACACACACGACACGAAGTGGCCATCAGGAGAAGGAGAAAGTTGTTACTGCGAAGCGGTAGAGTAATTAACTGCAGGGGCTTGCGCCTGCAGGGAAGAGCGTCCCCACAATCAAAAACCCCTCAAGCGAGGGGGAATCTGACGAAATCTGCTACATCGGACGCATCCGTCTAAACCTCCGATGCATGATGCCATAAATCAACTTGGCATCCTCGGAGAGGTGGACGGATAGCACAAATTAGCATCTGCCCCGAACCTCAGGCTTAGACGTCCCCGCGTCTCGGCCGCCGTTCGGAGGGGAACACTTCCATGTCACCGTCTTTGAGAAGACCAAAGTACCTCTCGGGTGCCTGAGATTACCCACCAAATCTGCGGAGTGGCTAATTGATTGTCGAATCCAATTGAATTTTTAGGTTCTACTAAATTTTCAGTAATCGTTTGTGGTTCTGAAATCACTTCCAGTTCTACCATACTCCACTAATGTTTTCTGAAAAGAATTCATTTTACTAAAACGGGTGGCGAGTCAAGAAAAATATAACTATCGATCTTCCAAATGGTAGAATGTTAACCCTCATCAATGCCCGGGATAACCCACAAACTGCCATTACTAAAACGTGCCTTGAGTTTATCAAGATTTTGGTTTTAAGCATAAGCCGGAGTACTCCATATACCTTAACATCTTTAAGATATGAATCTATTCTATATTCAATATAGAAACAAAGGCACTAATTTAATTGGAACCAGATTCAAAAATCAAACAGCCGTTTCCAGTGCATATCGATAAAATAGAAGAAAGCCATGCAACATTACTCATCAAGGAGCGCTCCCACGGATGAGTAACTTGAAAGAGAAGCAAGTTCTCAAATTTATTATTTACGACGGAATACCTAGCCCAAGTATCTACAACTTCGATCACCTCGAAGAATCCTGATACTTGCAACATATGGTTCTCTACTTTATTCTTATACCTATAACTTCCTTAAAATTTGGACCTTGTATTTCAATGAAATGCGTGTCTAAAACCAAAGAAGTCATAAGTAAACGGAATATAGTACGAGTATCAACCCCTTTTTCCTAATGGACATCGGACAACATACAAAACTTTGAATAAGTCCTCTGAGTTTAATAACTCAAATCCTGTGTGTCGTAGATTGAAAACTGTGCTATGGTTAAGAAGAATTACACCGTTGTTGAATGCACCTTACATAACCATCAACCGATATAGGTAAATATCATAAAAATAATTTCGAAAGGTTATATCTCACTTTATAAATAAACGTACAGATATACCAGTTTGAAATTGGTGCATAACATCAGATATTCAAAACCAAAAATTTGCCGTTAGGCAAAACCCAGATGATTTCCTCAAATATCATCAATTACAAAGAATTATGATATTGAGGATCTAATCACCCAATTTCCAATATCTTACTCCCACTCAGCATTTGTAATGTCATACAGATATGAGAATTAAGTCTGGTAAATACATACCCTGGAGTCAGAATTTAATTGGGAAAACAGTTTTCAATTAACACCGCACAGTAAAACTGAAATATGAAAATGTTTCGACGGGGTGGCCGGGTATTCCTAGTAACGCCTCTTCCACTATCTAGATTCATGACAGTAGTTGCATTTTCCTTACCCTCACTTCAATCCCTTTATATGTCTTTACTTCTTACCTTCTGTATACCATACTTAGGCTAATTGGTTTTCTTCCTTCCCTACCTTTCAGCACCAGCCTAAGGTTTGGTAGAAGACTATCCAATAAGCGTAATAGGTGTACTCTCTTAATACTAGGAGCCCTTGCAATCTGAGAGAAGATAAAGAGAAAAAACAACCGAATAATCCTATTCAATTTCTCCAGAACCGGAATCTATTCTCGAACAAAAACAAGTTTCTTCGAGTTCGTATGTAATTATACGATGGCATACCCAAGCAATATGGATCTTCATAGTGATACGGAGTGTTCTGAAGAAATGCAAAGGGGAAGTAGGAGTGGCAGGGATATTTGCGGCTTTGTCGTGAATCATGACAGTAGTCGTAATTTTCTTTGCCCTCACTTTAATCCCTTTATATGTTTTTACTTCTCACCTTCTATACACCACACTTAGGCTAATTGGCTTTCTACTTTCCCTACCTTTCAGCACATGCCTAAGGTTTGGAAGAAGATCATCCAATAAGCGTAATAGGTGTGCTCTACTAATACTAGGAGCTCTCGCAACCTGAGAGAAGAGAAAAAGAAAATACAACCGAATAATCTTATTCAATTTCTCCAGAACCGAAATCTATTCTCGAACAGAAACAAGTTTCTTTGAGTTCGTATGTAACTATACGATGGCATACCTAAGCAATATGGATCTTCGTAGTGATACGGATTGTTCTGGAGAAATGCAAAGGGAAAGTAGGAGTGGCAGTGATATATGCGACTATGTCATGAATAATGACAATCCAAAGCCAAAGTGCGTAAGAAGGTTCGATTAACTTGGTTCATGAGTTTTAGTTTAAGGTCAGGTCATTGTCGGTACCAAAAAGAGAGGGAAAAGAAACACTCAGCGTGCACTCTATTAAGATTAGATTGGTTAATCACTTTATCTAATCAGAATGACTCCCGCCGTTTTCTCGAATTCTTCTTCAAACCCTAAAAAGAGAATTAGTCGGGATCATTTGAAAATCACCCGAGAAGTAACACCTACTCATCAGTAGGAATCGGGACCCAACTATCATCGCATGATAACTTGATGAAAACTACTCAAGTCACCACACTCCAGAAGGTATGCGCATGCCTGGCAAGTTTCCCTTATATTTGAAACTCCCGATATGGTTTTTACCCCTAAAACCCAAGTGACCTTGACTGAGCCAACAAATCAAAGAGTTCTATTCATGTTCAACCCGTCATTATCTTGATTGCATTAAACCCACCCGTATGAGTTCTTGACTGAGCCAAAATGACCGTACGACTGTCCTAACCTATCGCATCACCATGCAACAGAAAAGCACTACATAGCTACCGAACACTACGCCTCGGCTGAGCACGACATACATAGCATGAATACTAAGCAATGCTAATCTGAAATGACGGAGGGCTACGACTAGTTTTTAGCGAAAAACCTTTAACGTAATGAACTTGATATAGTTGAAGGAACCCGAGCAGTTTTGAAAAAAAGGAGTGGTTTAGGCTCTGCATTTTTTTAAATGAGTGGTTTTGTAGAAAACCGAGTAGTTTATAGTCACGTAAACTTTTTCTAAAAAGGTCACTCCCTGTGAAGGGATTTAGGCTCTTTCCTCATCGAATGAGGTGCATGATATTCCTAACTGAATACCACGATGCAAAGCAAAAGAATCGACTATACTGAAGTTATTACAATGATGCAAATTTTTTCCCAAGAGGTCACTCCCCATGAAAGGATCTCGGCTCTTGTCTTGTCGAAAGAGGTACTAGATATTCATAACTGAATACCGTTGTGCAAAGAAAAAAGAAACGTCTGTAATGTCAGTTTTTAAAAATTGGTTCCAACAACATCATTTAGGTTTGTTTTTCTTGCATTAATCAGATTTAATGCAGTCCCATCAATTAATCATATCATGTCAGAAAGAAACGAAAATAATCACGCACATGTATGCCATTCGCATTCGCCACAGGGTCCCGGGTCTTCACCGTAAAGTTACTTAACTTACGGCAGGGCGGGGACAGGACTAGCGCGGATGCAAAACATATATAGCGTCTACTATATATATATATATATATATATATATATATATATATATATATATATATATATATATATATATATGAACATTCATCTTACGCATGATATCAAGTAACATCACAGAAGTATCACAGCAGAATCACAGCGGAAGCAAACACAATATGGAAATACGAATAAATAAGGAAAAGTACATTTCAATAGAGCTAAATATGAAATGCAATTTGTCCGGTCATGTGGATAGCCCGTAGTATCAGACCCTAGACCCCTACGAGTGCAGCAAGCCATCCGTCAATCCCAGAATCGAGGCAACCCCAATCAACGAAGTGAGTGGGCCATCCAGCACTTCCGAAATTCGGTGACTTGGGCAGCCCTCCGCGGGTGAATGCTATACCCCTACGAATGCGACGAATAGCCCGCCAATTCTAGAGTAAAGCACACCAGTCTCAACGCCATGAGATGGAGACCTGTTGCTCTCTAGAACCCGGATACTCGGGCACTCCGCCGTAGGGTAATCTTAATGCATGTAATGCAAAACATAATATACAACGATGATTACGTCCGCAACCTGGACGTGCCCCAAAGAATAATACAAACCGCAATGACGACAGTCCACATGTCGGACGCTCGCCACGCAATATGAATATACATTACATCACAGAGAACTATATCTAATACTACGTACACCAGGCTATCCATCACAACAAATCCAACATAACCATAATCACAGAGCAACACAGAACATCAACGCGAATATCATATTTGTAAACCTGTCTGATTGTGCATATAGCAACCAGTCGGATTATACCGCGCTATGATATTCACGGTCGCAGAAACAAATGCTCAGGAAAACATAAATTTAAAATTTCGATCGATCAAAACTTTCCGCATTGACCCCCAAAGTATAAACTAGTACACAAACAAATCTGGACCAAAACCAAATATCCCAAAAATCATATTTCCATGAACTAGAGTCCCAGAAAAAATTTGGGGCACTGTAACCAAAATTGGACTGCGGTTCAGCGGTCAAATGATGCATTTGACTTCTGTTCTGTGGTCGAATTTTGGACTTAGGTGCCCAATTTTTTTTCTTAGATCTAGTTTTGCATGTACATAATTTTAATACAACCAGAATTTTTTTTGAATAACTTTGAAATTCGAACAGAAAACAGGGATTTTGGAAATGCAATTTGGAAAATTCCATCGATCGAAACTCTAAATTAGTGCAAACAAGTCTAGCTTTTAGCATGGCCCTGACACCACTGCTGGGAACTTAGGCACACTAGCAAACCAATTTTCGAAGATGGCAACATGGATTTCAAAATCTTTCTAGTTCGCTAAAGTTCCCGAAACCATGAATCGATCTAAAGAGCCAAGGATTTGTAAACTAAACCTAGTGAGCTAAACTAATCTACCATGTGTAGAATATGCTGGGTTCCTTAGCACGACTACTCGGTTTAGGAAGGCATCAAGCATGCAATTTTATAAAAATCTAGTGTGCTAACAAACCCGAACCAAGGATCTAACTAGAGAATAAGGGTTTAACTAAGCAAGTAAACAACTTTACTCTAAGTGAATAAGAAATACAACCTTTGTAGACCGGTCCTTCACTTCTAAAGCTCCGTGTAGTAGTCCCTTAGCTCCAAGTAGTGATCTCCCGGACTCTCGTTAGACTCCACTAGGCGAAAGGAACGAGCTTGCTCAAAGATCTTAGAGGCCGAAGATGATCTACGTCGAAGAATCTCTAACTCAAGCTACCTCTTCACTAATTGAGAATTAGTGAAGCAAACAATCTATACTAAATGGCTAGTTTGGTATAGATTGATGAAGTAGGAATTTTGCTCACTTTAGAATAATTTTTCTCTCTTTCTTTTTTCACCTCACTCAAAACTAGAGAGCAAATGAATGAGATAAAGAAAAGATCTCAAGTGATCAACTCATGAACCATGGGTGAGAAAATATCTCATATAAACTCATGTAGAGACTAAACCATGGCTGATGATTATGGTTAGGTTAATAAATATTTAGAGTAAGATAAAATTAGTGGACTTAAGTCAAACCTTCTCTATGCTTCCACAAGCATCTTAGCCATGCTAATTTCTACCTAATTTTGATTTTTCTCATAATATTTAAATACCCAAATTATCTTAAGTTAGGTATGAGTCTCAGACACCCAAGTCCAATGTATCATCTAGCATGACACAAAATAACTACATTAATATATATCACATATATATTTGTATGTATTTTGAGGAAAACATTTTCTTAAGTGAGCTAATATTAGTTAATGTATATTAATATATCAAATATATATAATTATATATTAAATTATTAAATCAACACTTGATTTAATAACCCGGCTGTATCGCATACAACCGACTAATATCATTTATATGCATATCACATATACATATAATATATCATTGAATCAACACTTGATTCAACAATCCGGTTATATCACATATAACCTATATCGGGAGATTGGAATACGATATCACATACACGTATTAATCTCGGTCCCGCACATATCACATATGTGCTCTACTTCGTTTCGCATGAGCTAGGAAACCTCTGTGTAGGACTCGAAAGACACGTCAATACGCCGGCAGTAGGTGGTGATCATATCAGTCACCCATAAGCCGTCAGCGGTACTAGCTGGACGTAACAGCTATCCGGGTATTGAACGATCAGAAGATCAATAAGCAAGCTTGTCCATACTCCCGTCAATCCAATAAGCAATACTACTGTTCCCCTCCGAACGGCGGCCGAGACATTGGGGACGTCTTGCCTGAGATTCGGGGCAGATGCTATATGGTTTTATCCGTCTACCTCTCCGAAGATGCCAAGTTGATTTATGGCATCGAGTATCGGAGGTTTAGACGGATGCGGCCGATGTAGCAGACTTCGTCAGATTCCCCCTCGCTAGAGGGGTTTTTGATTGTGGGGACGCTCTTCCTTGCAGGCGCAAGCCCCTGCAGTTAATTATGCTACCGCATCGCGGTAGCCACTTTCTCCTTCTCCAGAATTTCACTTCGTGTCCTGTGTGTTTGTTTTGTTTGTGGTTGCCCGTGGATTGTATACGGAGACTATTTATTTCGTCGCCCGTAGGACGTGGATTAGTCCAAATCCGTATTTTCTTAGATTTGGGTTTTGGGTTTTGGTTTAAGAATACGTTAGCCATTTTTGAGGCTAAGATCAACTTAAACGTTTGTTAAGGGTACGTTAGTCTAATTTCCAGACTAAGATCAACTTAACGAGATCGTCTAGATCCATTTCCAGTTTAGGGACATGGTGGTCCGTAGGTAGTTTAAGGACATTGCGGTCCATATTCCAGTTTAGGGACATGGTAGTCCATTGGTAGTTTAAGGACGCTTAAGTCCGTGGGTTTGAGGACCCCACAGTCCGTGTTTTAGTTTAAGGACGCTTAAGTCCATGAGTTTAAGGACCCCACAGTCCGTGTTGATGTGTGGTTGTCGGGACCCGTCACCTCTCTGACGTCGTTGAAGGATTACAATGATAGGAGTCAAAGGAGTTCGGAGATGTACCCTCGAACCGGATGTAAATTGATTTAAGAGAGCAGCTGTGCTCAGTCAATTTAATTTGAGAACTTACGGTGATGATTGGGCTAAGTTCAGTTGAAAAATGTTCAATGCTTTTATTTGTTTTTGGCCTATTAGGCCTGTGCTAGGGCTTGGCCCCTTTTTAATAATGCATAGCATTAATCTTGGTCTCTGTTGGACCTTTATTTGGGCTCTGCCCCTTTTGAATGATGCACAGCATCTATTTTTATTTGGGCTCTGATGCATTGCATCTGTTTGAAAATAATGCATAGCATTTACTAGGCCTGTTAGGCCTTTTTAATTGGGCTTGGCCCTTCTTTTTAATAATGCAGTGCATCAACCATCTGACAGTGGCCATGTGGCCTGTCAGGAGCTTTGCGCCAATAAATGGGCGCAAGCGCTTGTGGAGGTGACACGTGTCATGCAAGCGCAGTGCGCTGCGCAAGTGCGTTGCGCTTGCGTTGCTGACACGTGGCGTGCTCTGGTGAGTTGCGCCAATTTCAGAGAGCAAGCCTCTTTCTTAAAAGCGCATAGCGCAAGTGATTCAGATACTGACACGTGGCGCTCTCTGGTGGCTTACGCCAACCCAGGAGCGCAACAGTGCAGTTTTTGCAAGTGCAAGGCACTATTTCAATAATCTTGAGAATCTTTAAGATTCCAGAACCAATGGTTCATAAAAAGTGCAAAGCACTGTTTGATTTCTTGATCTAATTTAGATCAAAGAAAACAAGTTTTTTTTTGTTTTTCTTGTTTTCAGAGAACCGGCGGTTCATAAAAGAGTGCAAAGCACTTATTATTATTTGAAGATCATTGATCTTGTTCTTAGACCAATGATCTATTAGAAGAAATTCTTCTATTTTGTGAAGGTTTTACCTTTTATCTTGAACTTTCAGAGTTCTTCTCTGTTTTGAGGTTCTTAATCTCTCACAATGTTTTTGATGTTTATCATCCTTTGAATTGGGGTCTAGGGGCCTTTATATAGTGCTCATAAATTTGTTAAATTTGTTAAAGAGATCCTCCTCTGAATGATTTGGGGAATTTTCCCCACCGTTGGATTTTTGATCCAAGGGCTTCTGTTTTACAGAAGGCAATCTTCTTGTTTTAACAAGAACAGAAGAATCTTACTAGAATTTAATTCTTGTTTGGCGCAAACGCCCCAGCGCGTGACACGTGTCACGCAGCGCGGAGCGCAGCGCAACTGCGCTGACACGTGTCGCGCAGCGCACAGCGCAGCGCAACCTCGTTTGCGCTGACACGTGTCGCGCAGCGCAGCGCTTGCGCTACTGCGCTTGCGCAACTGAAGCGTTGCTTCCTTTAATTTTTGTTTTAAATAGAGCCTTGATCTGATTGGGCGCGCTGCCTTGGGCGCTGCGCTCTCCGCGCCGGCGTGCCAGATTTTGACACGTGGCATCCTGCGCACAGTGCAGAGGATCTGAAGCGTTGCTTCATTTTTGAAAATTTAAATTTTCAAAGTAGAGCTTTACTCTGATTGGGGGGAATCGGAAGCGTTGCTTCACTTGAGATGTCTTTTCATCTTCCTTTTTCAAGTCAGACTTGTATTTCCCATAGTTTTCATTTCCCGGGTCTTGGAAATAATTCCACTGTGCACAGAATTTTCTGCGCTTGGTCTATATAACCCAAAGCCGAGCCTTTCCTTCTCTCATCTTCAGAGAACTTTTTCAATCATGGCTTGCAACCGCCCTCATGCCCGCCGACAACCATGGGAAGTGCCTATTCAAGACATCGTTCCCCGTTTTGCTGCTCGCTTGGTGGACCCTTCTCTTACGGACGAGCAGTGCGATGCTGCAATGCACGAGCTTTTGACTCGTGTGGGGTCTCCTCTCCCTCCGCACTCCATTTGGCTTCGGATGATCCTTGCCTCGGTGCTCGCCGATCTTCCTCCTCCTCCAGTAGAGATGTCCTTGGCAATGCTTGATGCCGCCGAGGATAAGATCGAGTGCTTATTCGAAGCGCACTTGATCACCAAAGCCCTGAGGGACCTCTCTTTCCATCTGCTGAGCCAGATACGGGCTCGCCGGGTTGTCATCGCCACATTTTCTGATGAATGTGGCGATGATCGTTGGACGTCTACCTCTCGGGAGGACCGCCGTTTCAACATGGTGGAGAAGACAGAAAGGGAACTGGGGAATCTTCTTCTTATCTTTGCGAACCCTTGTCTTTCCGATTCCATATTTGGTGATCTTTTTTAAATGTAATAATAATAATAATGAATAAGTGTTTTTTTTAATCAAGTATTTTATTATCTGTTAAGGGTTCCCTTTTATTTTAGCTATCTGTTATGTTTGTGCATCGCATGATTTAATTTGCTATTGTTAGGTGCATGTGATTCTTGAAGGATAAAGTGCCTTTGGTGCTTAGCCTTTTTTATGAAGCATTGCTTTACTTTTCAGTCTTAGAAATAGAATTTCGTTCTAATTGGGGGAAACAAATGCCCCCCCACCATTGCACTTGCGTAGTTCCAAACGCGAGCGCAATGGTGGCAGAATTCTAACCATTGCGGCAACCTTTGGAAGTTGAAAGGGCACTTGATGCCTATATATAGGACCTTTAGTCTTTCACAGATGGTTATCATCTTTTAAGATTTTTACTTTCAAAACCTCAGAGCCTTGCTCTTGCCTTCAAGAACTCCAAAAGTTAGAATTTCTTTAGAAAACACCTTTTAGGTAAAATTTTTAATTAAATTAGATCAATTTTCATTGACAGAGCCTTGCTCTCAATAGATCCCCGATCTGAAGAAAACCCATTTTAGGGTTTCACTTAGCAGAGCTTTGCTCTAAAAGGATCTAAAGGGAACTAAAGAGAACCCTGTTAGGATTCCATCAGTAGAGTTTTGCTCTCTGAAAGATTTCATTTATAATTTCTTGATTCATTAATGAAGTTCTGCTCCTTTTGAATCATATAGCAGAACTTTCAAGAGTTGCCGATTTTTGTCGATCTTCTTTTATAGGAGTGATGGATGCCCACATGTATGACCTTAACGAGATCATTTCTTACGGGGACATCCGTCGACTCGGCCATTCTCAAAACCGAGAATTTACCAACGCCGAGTGTGCCGAAATCATGAGCCGCTTCGATGCATATAACGGCCAACTGCTTCCTCGGCGCTCCCCTCTCCTGAAGCTTATTGTGGGAGCAATTTGGGAAGCGCTTCCTCTATTCTGTACTGGTATGCCACTTGGGGCATTGGATGCCGCCGAGGATAAGGTGCACTCGGTGTATCTGATGAGCCTAATCTCAAAGAGGAGGCGAGACAACCTTATCGATCTTCTGCACCAAGCTTTTCAACAATCTGCAATACTTGCTGCCTATCGGAGGGAGGAGGACATCAGTGGGGATCCCGACGCTCGTGCTCACGAAAGGAAGCATACTAGGATGGTTCGCCAGGCTTGGAAAGTCTTGGATAAGGTTACTTTTGAGTTCCTTAATCCCTGTCCAGGATTTGAGGTCTTGCCATTGTAATCTTTTGGACAATGTCTTTGCTTAGTTCTTTATGATTGTAAGAACCCTTCGTAATATGAATGGAAAATTTCTATTTCAGCTTGTCTTATTTCTCGTTCTGAGTCTTTCGCGCGTGCATGCTTGAATCTGTCTCGAATGTTTGATCAAATGTATATCGGATGTCCTTTTTGTCGCTTTCTTCTTTCTTTTATTCTCAGCATTTTGTCTTGATAAACACAATTGACAGATAATAGAGTAAGCATCTAGATTTCTCCAAGAGATAACGATGGCTTAGGCCGCAGGTTCAGATCTGCTGCCTAAGACTTTTCAACTCTATGAGCCGTGAGGGTCTTATAGAGATTTTTCTCCCTACAGATCGAGAGGATCTCGTAGGTGGATTTTCTCCTTAGGAATCATGAGGATTCCTAAGTGTGTTTTTCCTTATAAGTCGTAAGGTTCTTATAAGAGAATTTTCTCCCTTACAAGTCGAAAGGACTCATAAGTGGTTGGTGAGTTGTTTCCGAGACGGAGGTCGTTGGTTGACTTGTTTCCGAGACGGAGGTCGTTGGCTGACTTGTTTCCGCGACGGAGGTCGTTGGCTGACTTGTTTCCGAGACGGAGGTCATTTGCTGACTTGTTTCCGAGACGGAGGTCGTTGGCTGACTTGTTTCCGAGACGGAGGTCGTTGGCTGACTTGTTTCCGAGACGGAGGTCATTTGCTGACTTATTTCCGAGACGGAGGTCGTTGGATGACTTGTTTCCGCGACGGAGGTCGTTGGCTGACTTGTTTCCGAGACGGAGGTCGTTGGTTGACTTGTTTCCGCGACGGAGGTCATTTGCTGACTTGTTTCCGAGACGGAGGTCGTTGGCTGACTTGTTTCCGAGACGGAGGTCGTTGGTTGACTTGTTTCTGCGACGGAGGTCATTTGCTTACTTGTTTCCGAGATGGAGGTCGTTGGCTGACTTGTCTCCGCGACGGAGATCATTGGCTGACTTATTTCTGCGACGGAGGTCGTTGGTTGACTTGTTTCCGCGACGGAGGTCACTTGCTGACTTGTTCCCGAGACGAAGGTCATTGGCTGACTTGTTTCCGCGACGGAAGTCATTGGCTGACTTGTTTCCGGGTCGGAGGTCGTTGGTTGACTTGTTTCCGCGACGGAGGTCGTTGGTTGACTTGTTTCCGCGATGGAGGTCACTTGCTGACTTGTTCCCGAGACGGAGGTCATTGGCTGACTTGTTTCCGCGACGGAGGTCATTGGCTGACTTGTTTCCGGGTCGGAGGTCGTTGGTTGACTTGTTTCCGCGACGGAGGTCGTTGGTTGACTTGTTTCCGAGACGGAGGTCATTGGTTGACTTATTTACGTGACGGAGGTCGTTGGTTGACTTGTTTCTGAGACGGAGGTCGTTGGTTGACTTGTTTCCGTGATGGAGGTCATTTACTAACTCTAGGTTGTCTGTGAACCGTAGAGTCTTGGAACTGGGGACTTTGCCGTAGCTCCGATTGGTGATGTCACGTCCATGTCCTGCTGGAATGAGGAGGAACTCCGTTGTTGGTCTCCAGGCTGTAGATGTGGTCGTCGAGATCTGACTTCCCTTTGACGCATCCTGGTGGGGAGATGTAGTCCCCTTTTTGTTTGTGCCCTTGGATTGTATACAGGGATCGATGTGATCTCAACTGTAGGGCAAAAGTTTCATTTATTTGTATTGTTTTATTTCCGCGATGCTCTATCATTTCAGCTTTTATATCGCGAAGGTCGCGATTGCCCAATCATTTCTGCTATTTTTTTCGCGGTGCTCAATCATTTCGGCTATTTATTTTATTTTTACTCGCTGCTTTTTATTGCGAGTTGCCCAATCATTTCGGCTGTTTTATATGCATACGTTTCTACTTGCTGCTTTTTATTGCAAGTTGTCCCATCATTTATGCTATTTCGTATGCATTTGCGGCCTACCGGCTTTTCACCGTAAACCTGAAATTAGACACCGATTTCGGCATCAGCACCGCTACAACTGGGATGTTGCCAGAAGCGAATCATCATTTGCCTCTGTCGATGTCTAACAAAGGTGGCTTAGCGAACAGGGTTAAGGTCCTGTCGACTAAGGCTTTTAACTTGATGAGCCGTAAGGGTCTCACAAAGGTATTTCTCCCTACAAGTCGTGAGGATCTTGTAGGTGTATTTTTTCCTTAGGAATCGTGAGGATTCCTAAGTGTATGTTCCTCTGTAAGTCGTAAGGATCCTACAAGAGGGTTTTCTCCTTGTAAATCGAGAGGACCTACAAGGGTTGTTCACCATGCGAACATATCCCCAGTCACGGATGGGACTTAGTTAGGGAAATGTTTATTCGCGCCCGTGGATTGTATACAAGGGTCAGTATTGAGCCACTTGTAGGGCAATATCGAAGGTTGTGGGGGTTTGCTTAAACACAGGTTTAGGTCTTTGTAACTTAAGACTTTCAAATCTTATGAGCCGTGAGGGTCCCATAAGAGAGTTCTCCTTACGAGTCGTGAGGATCTCGCAAGTGTATTTTCTCCTTAGGAATCGTGGGGATCCCTAAGTGTGTTGCTCCCTTGTGAGTCGTAAGGATCTCACGCGGGTGGTTTCTCCTTACAAGGTCGAGAGGACCCTGTAAGTGTCCTTTAACGAGGTTGCGCCCTTTCAGGTTTTCACAAACACTCGCCGGTAGTCCTGCTGTTTTTACTCACGGAGCCCTTTCGGGTTTTCATCCGTACCCTTTTTGCTTATGGACATACCTCTTATTTTTTATTCTTTTTATTTTTATATGTTTTTCTTTTTTTACGAGGTCGCGCCCTTTCGGGTTTTCACGAACACTCGCAGGTAGCCCTGCTGTTTTTACTCACGGAGCCCTTCCGGGTTTTCATCCGTGCCTTTTTTGCTTATGGACATACTGTTTTTATATATATTTTTTTCTTTTTTTTCTTTTTTTTATTCTCTCGTCAGCCTAAGGATGCTGCGGTAGTAGTTTAAGGACGTTTCGGTCCGTCATTAGTTTAAGGACGTTTCGGTCCGCCGTTAGTTTAAGGACGTTTCGGTCCGTCCAGGAGAAGGCTGGCTACTGCTTATGAAGTTTGAGCTTAGGAAGATAACGAGCGGACATAGTCGTCGTCATCTATCATTGACCTAGGAAGTAACTCGCTAAGCGTAGTATTTCTTTAGGAATCGGCCATTTATTGGCCTGTAAGGCCTTTCACCGTGCATATCCATGAGCAGATAAGCTCCACCCTGGTAGACCTTGTCTATGATGTATGGGCCTTCATAGTTTGGCTCAAATTTTCCCCGCTTGGCGCGATTGGGGATCATAGGCCTTTTGACCACTAGCACGAGTTCGTCTTGGCGGAACGTCCTCGGCCGGGTCAATCTTTCATATGAGCGCGTCATCTTTGCTTTATAGGCCTCCAGATTTTGTTGCGCTATGAGCCGGGTTTCATCAAGGGCATCAAGCTCCTCAAGCCGAAGGTGAGCATTTTCTTCGTCCGTCAGTTCGTAATGGACCGCCACTCATAGAGAGGGTAACTCTATCTCGAGGGGGAGTACTGCTTCTATACCGAATACCAACGCATATGGCGTTGTGTTCGTGGCTGTCTTGAACGTAGTTCGATACGCCCAAAGAGCCTCTTGCAGCCTCTCATGCCAGTCCTTCTTATTTCGGGACACCGTTTTCTTCATGATCTTTATCAAGGTTTTGTTGAAGGCCTCGGCTAGACCGTTAGCTCGCGGATTATAAACCGAGAAATATCTCCAGTCTATATTGTGTTGTTGCGCGAAGCGACTGATCTTGTGGCTTCTATAAGCTGGCTCATTATCGGAGATGATCCGTCGCGGAGTTCCAAACCGATATATAACGTGCGTTTTGAAGAAATGGAGGAAATTCTCCGTCTTCACTTCTCTTAACGGTACTGCTTCTGCCCATTTGGAGAAGTAGTTAGTCGTCGCCAGGATGAAACGATATCCCCTGGACGATGCTGGTTCGATGGGGCCGACTATGTCAGTTCCCCACATTTCGAATGGCCAACTAGCCACCGTTGGATGGAGTGGATTTGGATGCTGGTGGATGAAGTCCCCATGAATTTAGCATGAGTGGCACTGCTTTGCATATTCGAGGCAGTCCTGAATCATCATGGGCCAGTAGTAGCCCATCCGTTTAATCTTCAACTTCATCTTTGGGCCTGCTTGGTGAGAACCACAGAGTCCGTCATGAACTTCCTGAATGACTCTTTTCGCTTCTTCAGGTCCCAGACATCTCAACCACAAAGAATCGAACGACCTCTTGTACAGAGTATCATTGACGAAGGCGAAAGACAGAGCTCGTTTCATAAGCTGATGCCTTGAGGACGCATCTTCAGGCGCTCGACGGTATTTGAAGTAGTCTATAAAGACTTCTCTCCAATCCTCGGTATTTTCCCGATCTTTTATTTGCAGGGTCGTCTGCCCAGTCGCTCCCTTCTCTTTGGATGATTCCGGAGATATTTCTGCTGAGGCAAGCACCCGACAGCTTTGTACCACGATTCTTACGTCATCGAGGTTCTCATCAGCCAGTTCCTTAGCGAGCTTGGCCAACGCGTCCGCTTTACTGTTTTCCGCGCGCAGTATGTTTTCCAAAGTATAGGAAGGGATTTGGGTCAACAATTGCTGCACCTTCTCGCCGTATTTCACCAGCTCTGGCTTGCATGTTTGGTAGTCGCCGTTTACTTGACTAACGACCAGTTGGGAGTCTCCGTATATGAGGAGGTTTTCAATTCCCATGTCGATGGCGATCTCGAGGCCTGCTATCAAAGCTTCATATTCGACTTCATTGTTTGTCCTCGGCTCTGTTAGGGAGAAAGCAAAGCGCATTATCCCTCCTTGTAGAGTTACAAAGATGAGTCCTACCCCCGATTTGATTATAGAGGTACTTTGTTTGCGCTTCTTCACGGAAGATGCTCCATCGAAATAAAGCTCCCATCGGGTATCACCGCCGTCGATCGCATCAAACGCATGTTCGTCTGGAAGATCGCAATTCAAAGAAGAATCAGCGGGTATCGGATGCTCAGCGATGAAGTCGGCGATGGCCTGACCTTTCACTGCCTTGAGAGGTTGATACGTTATCGAGAACTCCATCAAGAGCAGGGCCCATTTAGCGAGTCGCCCTGTCAATATGGCCTTCAACATTAAATATTTAAGGGGGTCCACCTTCGAGATGATACGGACTTCATGTGCCAATGCATAGTGCCTGAGCTTTGTTATCGCAAAGATCAACGCCAGGCAGTATTTTTTAATGGGAGAGTAGTTGCTTTCTGCCCCCAGAAGAACTCGACTTAAGTAGTAGAGTGCTCTTTCTTTCCCCTGGTCATTCTCTTGCACCCATAATGCGTCTAAAGAACCTTCGAGGGTGGTTGTATAAAGAATGAGAGGCTTTCCCTTAATCGGAGCAGCCAACACTGGCGGGTTCTGCAGGTATTGTTTAATTTCGTCGAGCGCGCCCTGGAATTTTAGATCCCAGACGAATGGAGTTTCCTTCTTCATCAGGTGGCTGTAAGGACGGCACTTGCCTGACAGATTAGCTATAAATCGCCGAATATATGCGAGCTTTCCTTGGAGAGACCGCAGCTGTTTGAGAGTTCTAAACGAAGGCATTTCCATTATCGCCTTGATCTTCGACGGATCTATCTCGATGCCTCGGTGTCGGACGATAAATCCTAGGAATTTGCCCGAGGAAACTCCGAATGCACACTTGAGAGGGTTCATCTTCAAGTTGTATTGTCGAAGGCATCGAAATACGGTCTTTAGATACTCGAGATGTTCCTCGTATGATTTGCTCTTAACCACAAGGTCGTCGATATAGCACTCGACGATTTCATGTATAAGGTCATCGAAGATCTTCGTCATGGCCCTCTGATAGGTGGCACCGGCATTCTTTAGACCAAAAGGCATCACCTTGTAGCAGAATATTCTCAGAGGGGTCCGGAAAGCGGTGTGCTTCTGGTCTTCGGGATGCATCTTTATCTGATTATACCCTGATGAGCCGTCCATGAAGGAGAAAACCTCATGAGTGGACGTATTGTCTATCATCAGTTCGGTGACTGGCACTGGGAAATCGTCCTTCGGGCAAGCTTTATTGAGATCCCGGAAGTCTACACATATGCGCACCGTTCCATTTTTCTTCATCACCGGGACGACGTTAGCGATCCATTCAGGATATTGAACCTCCTGGATAAAACCAGAGTCGATTAACTTCTTGACCTCGGCGTTGATGCTCATCTCCAGCTCGAGCCGCATTCTCCTCGGCGCCTGTTTGACTGGCTTGACGTCCGGGGATATCGCCAATTTGTGCACAGCAATTTCTGGATCTAGTCCCGGCATTTCGGAATAGTTCCATGCGAAGCATTCTCTATGCTGTACAAGCACGTCTTTTAATGAAGTCACCCTTTCTTCAGATAGCAGCTCGTTGACGAATGTCGGTCGCGGGTCGTTCGCCGTTCCCAACTCAATTTTCTTGAGGTTATCTGCAGTGGTATGGATTCCATCTTTCAGCTCTTTTGGCGCTGGTGGAAATTCTGAGATTACCTCATCGTTGCTGTTTTCGAAGCACCAGGGAAGGTCATCCATGTTCTCGGGCTCTTCTTTTGATATTGTTATCATGTGACAAGTACGAATTCATTTCCAAGCCCAATATGGAACTGGTTCTTCTTCTGTGGCCTTGGGTTCGTGCTTCTGTGGCGGCGCTACCCTCCAGTTGTCAGACAGAGCGAACTTGCCAAGCTGATACTGATCTTCGACCCAATTCTTGAAGGTGAAGCAGTCCTCGAGAGGGTGCCCTATCACCCGGTGATAAGGGCAATAGTCCGGGTAAGAGACTTTGCTTGCTTGTTCGGGGTGTTTAGACTCCGGCAGCGTAAGCATCTGATGTTTTAGAGCGAGGTCAAGTATTTTCTTCGTCTTGTCCCGAGGAAAAGAGTACGCTCGACCCATTTTCTTCACAAGGGATAGATCGGAACCGCTCGATTCCCGCTTGCGTGGCTTCTTAGTCCCGCTTTGTTGCTGTTGAGCGTCTTTTTTGCGTTTCGACTTGTTTCTGCCTCTGCGTCGTGCCTTTTTTATAACAGGTTGACAGGGAGCGGCATTCTCATCTTTCACAGCTTGTTGGAGGAGGCGTTGCATTTTGGTTTTCTCGTAGATGGCCATTTCGCGGTTATGGTCGTCTCGGACTTTTTGACCAGCTTCCCTTATAAGCTTGTCCATTTGTTCTTCGAACGACGGACTGGGCACTTTTGTATCTGGAACTTTTACTGGTTCAGGATTTGCGTCCTCCCATTGAGCATCCGCTTCTTCATCGAAGTCATGCACGACGTAGCAACCGTGGAGTAGCTCTCGTTTCTTGGACTGAATGTATCCAAGCCCAATTGTTTCCATTCTCCCATTAGGCAACTTGTGCTGAGTCCCGGAAACGTTCCAAACCTTGTCATAGAACTTGGATTTTCGAGCGGTCTGTTTAAAGGGTATCCCCTGGTGCTTTAACAGCCTCTTCAAGCCTTCTGTATAATATCTGGGGAGTCGAATGGGGTGAAGTCTGTCAAGCGTAGGATCTGCACCGTGCCAGATTTCTTTCTCCACTTTGGTTTCTTCAGAGCGGTAGAATATAATTGCCTTTTCACCTTCTCTCCTGGGAGGGACATAGAACGTCCGCAGCTCCTCTATACTGTAGATATCAAATGCATCCAGTTCTTTATGGTGTTTAAGCGTCACCATGACGACTTGCAGACTTTGCTCTTCGTCAGCGGACGTTTGTATTGAAGGTCGAGCAGAGAATATAGTATGGACCTCATCTTCCGAGTCGCTACCAAAGATCAACGTAGGGGTAGATGGTCCCGGCATGTTGTATTAGGGTGAACCCGAATAAACTATCTCCTCTTCCTCCTCGGTATCACTGCCGAAGACAGGGATGGTGGCGTTAGCTTTGTTCTCCGGCTTATGACACCTCTCTGTGTCTTCGAAATCCGGTAAAAAGTATTTGGCATCTTCATATTTGCGGACCTCGTTCACAGAGAACGGGTTCAGTTCTCCTATCACGGTATACTCGAGACCATCCTTAAAATATTTCATACACTGATGTTGTGTAGAAGGAATGATGTTGTACTCGTGTAACCATGGTCGGCCGAGCAGAGCATTGTAGCATGTCTTGGCGTCTATGACGTGGAATTTAATGTCCGTGACGAGCAGCCCAAAGCGTAGCGTCAGTATTACAGACCCAAGAGTTCTTGATGATTGGGAGTCGAACCCGGATATGGTGATCTTGTCCCGAGCAAGGTGTTGGACGCTCATGCAGATTTCTTTTAACACCCGCACATTGAGGATATTAACGGAGGATCCATTGTCGACCAGGATTTTGCCTATCTTTATATCGTGGCAGTATCCTGAGGCATAGAGGGGGCGATTGTGTTCGCACGTCCCAAGGAGAAGGTCATCGTCGCCAAAAGTGACATCGGCCGTGTGCACTTCCTCCAATTCATCCTTCATCTTTTCTTCGGCCAGGAAAGCTTGGAATTGTTCCGGCTCCTGTAGTGCCTTGATTAACGAATCTCTCGCCTCTTTTGATAGTAAAAGGGCGTCAAGAATGCTGAGCTGCGAGGGTAGCTTCCTCAGATGCGCTAAGACGTTGTAATCCACCTTATTTCTCTTTGGCGGGTCCTTGGCAGTTAGCTCCTCCACAACTTGGTCATCTAGGGAGATCTCGTCAGGGACCTTCTCTTTCCCTTTATCTTTTTTATTTGAGGGTCCGAGATTCTTTTCGGGTAACGTCCGATTACGCAGCCGGATATTTTCGCAGACCTTCGGCTCTTCCTCTTTTCTCGAGGTGGACTCTTTAAAGAGGGGGCTAAGAGCCAACTCCTCGTCAGAATCGCTCCTGAATGTAAGCACTTATGACCCGCCGGTGTTAACCATGCGACAATCGCCGGTAGTTCTTTTAAGCCTTTCGGTCGTATTTTTCCGCTCCCAACGAGTTTTGCGCTTCTCCCGCTTAAAATGTTTTCGATGAGCAACATATCCTTGCCACCATCTATCGAAAGCTTTGCATTCTTCAGTGGGGTGCGAAATCTTCTGATGATATAAGCAATAGGAGGGGTGCATTTCCACTTCACCAGTAATGTTTCCATCGGAGGATGGTAGCTTCATGCCCATTGACATGGCCTTAGCAAACCTTTTCCTCATCTTGAATTTGCTTTTGTCGGTAGTGGAGGTATTTTGCTCCAGAGGGAGCGTCTCAGCTCTTTCATCAAGTCGCTAGCGCTTGGCCCTTTCAAATATAGCCGTCTCGCGTTCCCGATCAACTTTACTCTTCAGCAGAGCTTCGTTGAGGAATGCGTCATTACCTCATCTGATGGCCCCAGAATTTTTGGTTCAGGATCTGCCCCCAGCTTTTTAGTGCAAGGAATCTCCTCATCGCTCGTCAACGAATGGGAGATCATATGGCAGCTCGCCACGTATTCATCAGACTCACCCGACGAATTTTCTCCCTCATCTTCCTTTTGAAAGACGTGGTTAAGAAACTCTTGGAGCGTAATGGGAGTCTGTGCTTTCTGGTTATATTCCTCCAGCGCGTCAATTTATTTTTGTAAATCCGTGCGCTTGTCGCCAGGCTTCACGGGCTTCTTGGATTTATTTTTCTTCTTCTTCGAAGATTTTGACGGCTGGTTGCGAGTGCTTGGGCCACCACCATCAGTCTTTGGAGTTGGACGCGGCTTTAACATCCCTTCAATGACCTGCAGTTCCAGCGGGTACTTCCACTTGATCGCCAGGCACGTCTGAAGGTCGTTCAGCATTCTCTTCGTTTTAGCTGACAGCAAAACCTCCCATGGGGCTTCTTCGACGAGAGAGAACGTTGCCCCCGGCATATTCATCCTTTTAGAGGCGTGAGGTTGCGGCGGATTCACCTTCCATCTGTCGGATAACGCGAACTTGCCCTGTTGGTATTGGTCTTCAAGCCAATTTTTGAAGACGTAGCAATCTTCGATCGGATGACCCAGTACTCGGTTATAGGGACAGTAGTTGGGCTCATTGACATCATTTGGCTGCGTCGGACGTTTTGGATCCGGCAGATTTATGAGTCGGTTGTGCAACGCCAACTCGAATAATCTTTTCGTTTTATCTTGAGGGAACGAGTAAGGATGTCCTAGCCTCTCCTCAAGGGTTACATGCGGGCGCATATTATTTTGACGAACGACCGGCTTCGAGTTGCTCGGCTGTTGTTGAGCATTAGCGACAACGATCGCTTTCCCCTTCCCCTTTTCATTTCGGGAGTCGGGCTTTGGAAGAGGGGGTCTATGGCCCATCTGATCCATTTGCGCTAGCTTGTCGATCAGGGCCTAGAAGGTAGTTGGCTTGAAGAACATCATAAACTGCGAGATGGTTGCTTGCGGATTAAGGGTTCCCACAAACATACCCACTGCAGGAGCTTCTTCAATGCGTTGCTCGCATTTTAACCATACGTTTCGCCACCGTATAGCATATTGGACCCATGTCTCACCTGGCCTCACCCTGGCGTTAATCAACGCCGTCATCGGGGTGCGTTCACTGGTGCTTGCAAAACGCTGGGTAAACAACAGCTCCATCTCCGTGAAGGTCTTGATAGAATCGCTCGGGAGTTCGGAGTACCACTCGAACGCTGTATCTGACAAGCTGCCGATGAACTGACGAAGCAATAGTTTGTCATCACTGCCGATGTTGCCACAGAGTGCCCTGAACTGGGCAACATGCTGGTGGGGATTGCCCGTCCCCTTATAGACATGGAACTTGGGAATTGTGTAGCCCGGCGGGTACTTGATCTGGTCGTACCAACTCGGATATGGTCGTCCTGTTTTTACGACCTGGCCGGCTGCTTCAGTTGCATGATGAACCCGTATTTGTTGGGCTATGTACTCGTCCAAGTCAGCTTTCGAGATTGTCTCCTCCTTAGCTGTTGACAGAGCTGGTGGAGGATTCGACGTTTCTCCCCTATCGTCTTCAAGGACGATCGGGGGATCTTCGGCCGGAGGATCTTGTTGGATCATCATACCCACCATGTCCTGGAACAGGAGGGCCATTTTCTTTATGCTGGCTGCTTGCTCCGCAGCCTCTTTATCCTTCTTCTCCAATATCCGGCGAAGGAACTCAGCGTCTGTTTCCTGTTCCTGGCGTTCGTCCGAGGACGCTTCAGGGCTTTCTTTTGGCCCAGTAAGTGCGGCCATCGCGTTCATCATCTTCTGGAGCTTTTGTTGTTGCTCCTGCGCTTTGGTCACCGATCGCGTAAGCGGTCTATGACCTGTAGATATGCGGCTATCCTCTTTACTAGACGCCATGTAGACGGTATGAACTACGATGCCCCCTGACTTAGGGCGTTTAGGTTCACCACCTTTGATATTCGCCGTCGGCGTAGGAATTTTCCCCGGCCTCCTTCTCTTGTGAGCCGTTGAAGTTGAGGGGGCCGTTGCAGCGGGCACCCAAGTAGCTATCGCCTTTTGTGGCTTGATATGATGGTCCTCTTCCCGCTGAACTTTCACCTTTTTCTGTCGGCGGGGATGATCTGGGTCAATTACGGAGTCTTGAACCCTCCGCCAAACCTTGTATATTTTTTAGGACAGCCGTTGAGGGGGCTGCTCCAGCTTCGTTTCCGGAACCCTCTCCGCAGGTGGAGGAGATCTTTTCAGTGTAGCAGTTGGAGAGTTCTTACGTACCCTCCTCAGCGGTTCAAAGCTGTTCCCAGTTGGAACAGCAGCATTGACTTCCACCACTGGAGCAGGTGGAGTTAGCCCTGAGGGGGAGTTGCCCCCTGCCTTTCTTACTTGTTGCCAATGGCGACGTCGAGCATGATGAGCCGTTGGGACTGGCTCGGTGATAGAGACAGCTTCTTTTTGCCCCCTGTCTGAATGAGGTGCTGCCGGTGCCAGCCTCTGAAAGACTGATGTTGTCTTTTGAGTGGTAACATTTAATCTGTCAAAGACAGATCCTCGAGCTGGGACAGGAGTAGACAGCCTTGAAAAGACTGACTCTTTGACGGGAGAAGCCGCCTTAACAATTTCCGGAGCAGCGGTTGTTGCCTTCCTTGGGACAGCCACCCTAGGGTTTATAGGCTTCTTGAAGGGCCCCTCAGCGTTCTGGCTCAGCCTGGCGAAGACAGAGGCTGCTGGTTTGATGGTGGACGACCCGTTGAAAGGGGCCGTTGTAGCCGTGAGCCGGTCGAAAACCGACTTCTTGTTCACTTCTGGCGCGGGCATTGGCATGGTGAAGCTTGCAGGCGGGATCATAGTCCCGAAGAACAGGCCAGTGGTAGCCTAAGTCACTTGCTCCACAGGCATAGTAAGGACGGAGGCCGCTTGAGGCCCATATGCTACACCTCCAGGTGAGGTGGAGCGTTGGCTGCATTGGCACTACGAGCAATTCGAGCACTTAGAGGCCATTGATGCTTGATTTCTGCACCAGGCAAAAGACCAAATCTTAGTAACTTGAAAATCCAAAGGCAACCATTAACAAACCGCGATTCGTTCGCGAAGACGACACACGAAGTGTGGAGCGGAAAGAGGAAAAGGTCCCACCGGGCGTGCCAGAATCTGTTCCCCTCCGAACGGCGGCCGAGACATTGGTGACGTCTTGCCTGAGATTCGGGGCAGATGCTATATGGTTTTATCCGTCTACCTCTCCGAAGATGCCAAGTTGATTTATGGCACCGTGTATCGGAGGTTTAGACGGATGCGACCGATGTAGCAGACTTCGTCAAATTCCCCCTCACTAGAGGGGTTTTTGATTATGGGGACGCTCTTCCCTGCAGGCGCAAGCCCCTGCAGTCAATTACGCTACCGCATCGCGGTAGCCACTTTCTCCTTCTCCAGAATTTCACTGCGTGTCATGTGTGTTTGTTTTGTTTGTGGTTTCCCATGGATTGTATACGGAGACTATTTATTTCGTCGCCCGTAAGACGTGGATTAGTACAAATCCGTATTTTCTTAGATTTGGGTTTTGGGTTTTGGTTTAAGGATACGTTAGCCATTTTTGAGGCTAAGATCAACTTAAACGTTTGTTAAGCATACGTTAGTCTAATTTCCAGACTAAGATCAACTTAACGGGATCGTCTAGATCCATTTCCAGTTTAGGGACATGGTGGTCCATAGGTAGTTTAAGGACATTGTGGTCCATATTCCAGTTTAGGGACATGGTGGTCCATTGGTAGTTTAAGGACGCTTAAGTCCGTGGGTTTGAGGACCCCACAGTCCGTGTTTTACTTTAAGGACGCTTAAGTTCATGAGTTTAAGGACCCTACAGTCCGTGTTGATGTGTAGTTGTCGGGACCCGTCACCTCTCTGACGCGTTGAAGGATTACAACGATAGGAGTCAAAGGAGTTCGGAGATGTATTCTCGAACCGGATGTAAATTGATTTAAGAGAGCAGCTGTGCTCAGTCAATTTAATTTGAGAACTTACGGTGATGATTGGGCTAAGTTCAGTTGAAAAATGTTCAATGCTTTTATTTGTTTTTGGCCTATTAGGCCTGTGCTAGGGCTTGGCCCCTTTTTAATAATGCATAGCATTAATCTTGGTCTCTGTTGGACCTTTATTTGGGCTCTGCCCCTTTTGAATGATGCACAGCATCTATTTTTATTTGGGCTCTGATGCATTGCATCTGTTTGAAAATAATGCATAGCATTTACTAGGCCTGTTAGGCCTTTTTAATTGGGCTCGGCCCTTCTTTTTAATGATGCAGTGCATCAACCATCTGACAGTGGCCATGTGGCCTGTCAGGCGCTTTGCGCCAATAAATGGGCGCAAGCGCTTGTGGAGGTGACACGTGTCATGCAAGCGCAGTGCGCTGCGCCAGTGCGCTGCGCTTGCGCTGCTGACACGTGGCGTGCTCTGGTAAGTTGCGCCAATTTCAGAGAGCAAGGCTCTTTCTTAAAAGCGCATAGCGCAAGTGATTCAGATACTGACACGTGGCGCTCTCTGGTGGTTTGCGCCAACCCAGGAGCGCATCAGTGCAGTTTTTGCAAGTGCAAGGCACTATTTCAATAATCTTGAGAATCTTTAAGATTCCAGAACCAATGGTTCATAAAAAGTGCAAAGCACTGTTTGATTTCTTGATCCAATTTAGATCAAAGAAAACAAGTTTTTTCTTGTTTTTCTTGTTTTCAGAGAACCGGTGGTTCATAAAAGAGTGCAAAGCACTTATTATTATTTGAAGATCATTGATCTTGTTCTTAGACCAATGATCTATTAGAAGAAATTCTTCTATTTTGTGAAGGTTTTTACCTTTTATCTTGAACTTTCAAAGTTCTTCTCTGTTTTGAGGTTTCTTAATCTCTCACAATGTTTTTGATGTTTATCATCCTTTGAATTGGGGTCTAGGGGCCTTTATATAGTGCCCATAAATTTGTTAAATTTGTTAAAGAGATCCTCCTCTGAATGATTTGGGGAATTTTCCCCACCGTTGGATCTTTGATCCAAGGGCTTCTGTTTTACAGAAGGCAATCTTCTTGTTTTAACAAGAACAGAAGAATCTTACTAGAATTTAATTCTTGTTTGGCGCAAACGCCCCAGCGCGTGACACGTGTCACGCAGCGCGGAGCGCAGCGCAACTGCGTTGACATGTGTCGCGCAGCGCATAGCGCAGCGCAACTGCGCTGACATGTGTCGCGCAGCGCGCAGCGCAGCCCAACCTCGTTTGCGCTGACACGTGTTGCGTAGCGCAGCGCTTGCGCAACTGAAGCGTCGCTTCCTTTAATTTTTGTTTTAAATAGAGCCTTGCTCTGATTGGGCGTGCTGCCTTGGGCGCTGCGCTCTCCGCGCTGGCATGCCAGATTTTGACACTTGGCATCCTGCGCACAACGCAGAGGATCTGAAGCGTTGCTTCATTTATTAAAATTTAAATTTTCAAAGTAGAGCTTTGCTCTGATTGGGGGGAATCGGAAGCGTTGCTTCACTTGAGATGTCTTTTCATCTTCCTTTTTCAAGTCAGACTTGTATTTCCCAAAATTTTCATTTCCCGGGTCTTGGAAATAATTCCACTGTGCACAGAATTTTCTGAGCTTGGTCTATATAACCCAAAGCCGACCCTTTCCTTCTCTCATTTTCATAGAACTTTTTCAATCATGGCTTGCAACCGCCCTCATGCCCGCCGACAACCATGGGAAGTGCCTATTCAAGACATCGTTCCCCGTTTTGCTGCGCGCTTGGTGGACCCTTCTCTTACGGACGAGCAGTGCGATGCTGCAATGCACGAGCTTTTGACTCGTGTGGGGTCTCCTCTCCCTCCGCACTCCATTTGGCTTCGGATGATCCTTCCTCGGTGCTCTCCGATCTTCCTCCTCCTCCAGTAGAGATGTCCTCGGCAATGCTTGATGCCGCCGACGATAAGATCGAGTGCTTCTTCGAAGCGCACTTGATCACCAAAGCCCTGAGGGACTGCTCTTTCCATCTGCTGAGCCAGATACGGGCTCGCCGGGTTGTCATCGCCACAATTTCTGACGAATGTGGCAATGATCGTTGAACGTCTACCTCTCGGGAAGACCGTCGTTTCAACGTGGTGGAGAAGACAGAAAGGGAACTGGGGAATCTTCTTCTTATCTTTGCGAACCCTTATCTTTCCGATCCCATATTTGGTGATCTTTTTTAAATGTAATAATAATAATAATAATGAATAAGTGTTTTTTTAATCAAGTATTTTATTATCTGTTAAGGGTTCCCTTTTATTTTAGCTCTCTGTTATGTTTGTGCATCGCATGATTTAATTTGCTATTGTTAGGTGCATGTGATTCTTGCAAGGATAAAGTGCCTTTGGTGCTTAGCCTCTTTTATGAAGCATTGCTTTACTTTTCAGTCTTAGAAATAGAGTTTCGTTCTAATTGGGGGAAACAAATACCGTAGAGTCCGGTCTCTTCGTCTGATATGTCGCATATCCAGTCTGGGGGTGGTAAACATCAGACCCCAATAACTTGATAAGTCATGCCGATGTGAGGCTCATAACGGGTCGAGAAACTACTGATAACACTTACCAGTAAATCTCAGTATCAGCTCTGGCCAGGGATTTCCTGTTATAGCCAATCGAGCACAGCGCAATATCAACCCCCAATACCGGGAGAGACGAAACCTCTCCTATCGCTCATTGCCTCCATGTAACTCGGGACTGTACCCAAAAACCACCATTTTACACGCTCTCTTGAATGTGGTAAGGTGGAAATCAAAGCATGGTGGGAATCACACAGGACTCTATGACGATCTTGGGTCTACAGACTAACCTGTACCAGTGTCACAAGAGAACTGCTATCTGACGTTAGGTATAATACCATCTAGGAGTTCTCGGCGAGTCCTGTTCAGTGTACCTAGTCTCCACTGAGCACTCGTATACCATATTTAATGTCAAACACCAATGGATATGAGATCATCCATCGCCCATCAAATGGGTCAAGAAGCGTATATGCTAGTCTACTATGGAATATCGATGCCCCGTCTCGATACACCCTCGACTAGGAACAATTAAAGGATGGACTTATAGACTACCCTGTACCTACTAGTATGATCTCCATCATAGTCCTGGTAGTCAAGTCCACATCCTAAGGGCTTTATCAATATGTAATAGAGAGACAATACAAGTATACATGTTAAGATAAAGAGTAACCAGATATCATACTATCATGTCGAGCAAGAAAGTCCTCCCTATATATTTCCAAGCATCCACTATAATATACAATCATGTATAATAATGGTCTCTAGGGCATACATACAACTAACAATCTCCCACTTTCACTAAGGCCAGTTGTTGTAGTATCCCATACTGTTAGTGTATATGCCCTAGAGGCCATTATTGTATCATACTAGCTTGTATATTACTTAATGAAAGCTTGGGATATTCACAGTTATATTAACAGTCTTGCTAAACATGGTAGTATGCTACTTGGTTTATATCAATCTTAATATGTATGTACGTATTGATAGAGCTCTTAGGATCTTGCTTGACTACCAGCATTGTGATGGCAGTCACACTAGTGGGGGCCGGGTAGTCTACAAGCACATCCTTTTTTAGGTCCCTAGTCGTAGGATTATCGAGACAGGGCATCGATACTCCGGAGTAGACTAGTGTGTACGCTTCACATCCCAGTTGGGGAGATGGTCTGTCCCACAGCCATCAGTACGTCGTACTGGAGATAGTATACAGGTGCTCGTTGGGTTATGGGTACACCGGACAGGACTCGCAGGGAACTGTTGGTTGGTATTATACCCGTCGTCAGTTAACAGTTCCCAGGTGACATGAGTACAGCATAGTCCGCAGACTTGACACTGTTGCTTCGTCTCGAGTGTGTTCCCACTGTTCTTAGATTGCTATCCTACCACGGCTCAAAGGAATCGTGCAAACAGGTAGCAGTTGGGTGCAATCCCGAAGCACTTGGAGGCAGTAGCGGTTAGACAGGATTCGTCTCTACCGGTATTGGTAGTTGATATCGCGCCGTGTCTGGAGAGCCATTACGCAAAGTCCCTGGCCAGGGCAAGCGAGATTTACTGGTAGGTTTTCCAGTAGTTTCTCAAGGTGTAACGGGCTTCGCTCCGACACGACTTATACCGCTTTTAGGGGACTGACGCTTACTGCCCCTAGGCTCGATATGCGATAGTCCTAGACAAACAGACCGAACTGTACGGAGATTGTCACATCAGGCTCAGTAGGAGTTCGGATGGGTTTCCTCATCGGCCTTCTTATCGACATCTACCTGGGGACCGTTACGTACAGCTAGTGCCGCTTGCGGTCTGTGGTTAAATCCATTGCCAGCGTAGTAGTCGAGTCTTTAGAGTCTCACACAGAGAGTTTCCCTGCTTCGGGCGAAATGATATAGAGGTCGTATGGTTTTACGACAGGGTTCGGACGCATACGTGTTTTTACGCACGTACGATGTTCGGACAGTTTTTACTAGCCGGCTTTGGTTTAAGCCAGATTCTAGTATCGGATTATTGGATTTATACAGTCTAAAGTATTTCCGTGTTTTCACGGATAGGAGGGGCGTTCTCGTAAATTGTCGAGAAGCTTCTAGAAGGTTGATGACAAGGAGGCTAAGGTGGCATTTGCATTTATTGATTTAGTGACTCATTGTGTGATTCATCCATGGAGTTAATGATGCATTTAATGACTAATGACTCATGAGATGAATCACACAAAGTGAATAAATGAAGCATGGTTGATATTATCATTTGATTTATTCATTTAATAAATGATTGTGCTTCATATATTCAAGATGAGATATTATTTCATTACATTCTCACTCTCACCTTCTCTCTCCTCAAGCTCTCTCTCTTCAAACCCTAACCCTAACCTCTCATGTGTTGAGATCAAGGGTTAGAAAGACTAATTGATCCATAATCTCACTCTATATTCCCTAGGTTGCTTTGATTAGCACTTTGAGTAACCTAGTTACCTCAAGTTAGAGATCAAGCTTGGATTAGTAGCTTTCGGGTGGATCTTCTATTACAAAGAGGAGGCCGACGAGGAGGTGGTCAATGAGAAGAAGAAGGACTTGGTTCATTAGGTATAATCTTCTTTCATGGTAGCTAATTCCTCCTATGATAGTGTTAATTAGAATTTAGCAAAGATCCGTACGGTTAGTCGATGTTAGTTTAAAGAAAAAGATTGTTTTACCTATTTCTGCCTCCCCGCGACTCGTGGGGTGTACAACGTCGATTTACAGTGGTATCAGAGCCTCGCTAAACCATAACTAACATGTTAGCAAAGTCGTTAGAAATTCGATCGCGAAACGAACCGGAAAAATCATCATTTTCACACAGTTTCTGTCGATTTTAAAATGGGGTCTAAAATTTTTTCAGGGACCCTTAAAAATACAAGCAGGGAAATATAAGGTTACTGAAGAAATTTGGGGTCATAACTCGTCCAAACCGCCGCGGATCTGCGGCCGATCCAACCGATCCGCCGTGGATCCGCCGCCGAGTTGGGGCCGAGTCAACCCAAATTTCCCCAGTAACTCTTCTGTGATGATTTTGTTCTTTCTGGAATGTTTTGTTTCTGCTCAAGTCTCAGTTGCACAGAGAAGTTTTTGGAGTAGAATCAATTGTGTTTGCTTGATCGAAATTCTACGATGTTTGGCTGATTAGATTATATCTGTGATTTGTATAATGTGTTCGTAAACCTCCCCTAACTGCTAGTATGTCGGTTGGCAGGGGGTTGCACATTTCTGTAATGATTTTACTGTTTGTGTTTGTGGACTTGTTGGATTGTCGTGAATGGATAGCCGGGGATGTGAGACGAGCGTGTCTTTTATTCAAATGTAATTTTTAAATTTTTGTAATATTCTTTTGCGGGACACATTCAGGTTGCGGTTGTAGCCACCGTTGTATTATTTCATTTACTGATTTTTGCTCCTAGGATAGACCCAAGGTGGGGTGCACAAACTACCGGGTACTTTGAAGTGTTTAGTGGCCTACTCACGTTGTTGAGGGAGACCGCTTCACTTCGGGTACTTGGCGGGTAGTTTGCCGTACCCGTAGGGGTCTAGGGTGGGGTTTTGGCTATTCATCACGACTGTGTAATCCGTCTTTCTTTGCAAGGCTCAAAAGGAATGCGGATTCGTAGAAAATCCAATATGTTCATCTGTGATCTGGAATGCCTATTATTGCGTCTGACAAATGTACAATATCTATATATGATAGCTATTTAGACGTCACTTATGTTTTACACCCGCGCTAGCCCAGTCCCCGCTCTGTCGTTAGTTAAGTAACCTAACGGGTGATGATGGGACCCAGTGGCGAATGCGGATGGCATAAGAGGACGTTATATTTTCGTTTTTTCTGCAATGATAGGTTAATGATTGGACGCATTATATTAATGCAAAGAAAATAAACCAAAGTTGAATCGTTGGAACAGTTTAAAAGAAACCACTCGGTTATTTTTAAAACAGAAGATATTTTTAATTGCGGAGCTTTAACCACTCCTTTTAAAAGCTATCAGGTTCCTTCGATCATATCAAGTTCACTACGTTCACGGTTTTGCCAAAACCATTCATAGCCCTCCGTCATTTCATTTGGGTATTCAGTAGTATTCAAGCTATGTATTTTGACCAAAGCCAAGGCATAGTGTTTGGTAGCTGCTGGGTATTCATTTGTTGTATAGATAGATGAGTTAGTTTGGGACAGTCGTATTATCATTTGACCAAAGTCAGGGGTATGTACGGATGGGTTCAAATTAACAAGATAATGATGGGTAGAACTTGACATGTGACTTATGACATTTTGACCAAAGCCAAGGTCATAAGAGCATGGGGCAAAAATTTATATCGGGAATTTCTAAAGAAACTGAAATTTGCAAAGAGATATATACCATTTGGAGTTTGATGAATGTTGGTAGGATTCCTTCAGCATTATCACACAATGATATTTGGATCCCGATCCTACTGTGAGTATAAGCTACTCATCAGGAGATTCGTCACTTAACGATCAATGCTATAAACCAAGTAGGTGCCGAGAAAGGTGTCAGCGGGGCTACGCCCCCAGAGAAAAGAGGTTATTTAATTAAGGAACTTCGCGAAAGCGTTGGAAAACCTCCCTCGAAGTACCGACACCGGCCTGGCTGAACGGTTAAGCAAGTATTGTACGGTAAGAATAGTCCTGGCTAGTTCTTCCTTTTTGGTTTGAGGAGGGATTCGAGAAACAGTGGGAGCCATCCAGTTTAGATAAACTAAAAACCACTCTAAACTTGCAAGAGCATCATGCTAAAGTGTTCTCTCTCTCTCTCAATTGCAGCGACCCAGAATATGACAGGCCTTAAGTTACTATTAGAAAAAAATATATTGACAGGGCCAAACTATAAAGATTGGCTGCGGAATGTCAAGATGGCTTTGACTTATGACAAATTGGGGTATGTCCTTACTACTAAGGCACCTGCTGTCTCTGATCCTAAATCCAGTAATGCGGATAAGGAAATCCACAAGACCTGGGAGTTAGATTGTGCGAAGGCCAAGTGCATCGTGCTTACCTCTTTGAATAATGAATATCAGAGGAGGCACGAGAATATGGATCTTGAATCCATATTTCTCTATACAAAGGATCTGTATGGAGAGCAATCTCGTATAGCAAGATACGAGATCTCGAAGAACTTGTTTCAGTCGAGGTTGGCCGTCGGATCGTCTGTAGGAGAACATGTCCTAAAGATGATTGGCTATATAGAAGAGCTCGCAGACCTCGGGACGACTTTGGAGAACGAGCTCTATACAGACTTGATTCTCCAGTCCCTTCCTTCCACCTACGCCCAGTTTATTCTGAATTTCAACATTCAAAGAAAAGAAGTTGAACTTCCAGAACTCCTTAACATGTTGAGGAGTGCAGAGGGCACCTTGCAAAAGGCAGGGGAAACACCCGCTATGTTTGTTCGCGGTGCTTCTTCTTCCGGGTCCAAGGCTAGGGCCAAAGGAAGGAAGAATAAGGCTGCTACCAAACCTAGAGGAGGTGTTAGTAAGGTGGGAGTCAAGGGAAATAAAAAGATTGCGGTGCCAGTAATGGCAAAAGACGAGTGCTTCCACTGTCATAGGAAAGGCCACTGGAAGAAAGATTGCAAAGCTTGGATTGGCAAGAACCAGGAACCGAAGCAAGCTGTGGCTTCGACTTCAGGTGTGTTTGTAATTGAGAATTATCTATCAATTAACTCTACTTCCTGGGTATTGGATACCGGATCAGGATCTCATATATGCAATCATTGCATGCACTGAGAAACCGTAGAGTGCCTGAAGGTTGGTGATATGACCCTGAAGGTTGCAAACGGAGCTAGCGTGGGAGCTGTGTCCGTAGGGGATTATCACCTTGGATTGACGAGTGGACATATTTTGGTTTTGCATAACTGTTTTTGTGTACCTAGTTTAACGTGTAATATCATATCGGTTTCGTTGTTATCAAAAGAAGGTTATGATTTCACGTTTGTAAGCGATGTTGTTAATATCCACCTTAATCATGGTTTGATTGGGTCCGGTACACTGGATAACGGTATATATGTCTTAAACCAATTACAGATTTTCAATGTCCAGAACACACTAAAAAGAAAGTCTCCAGATTTAAATAAGGCTTTCTTATGGCATTGTAGACTAGGTCACATCAATGAGACAAGGTTAACTAAGTTACACAGAGAAGGATATTTGGATTCGTTCGAATATCAATCTTATGCCACTTGTCAATCATGTCTCAAAAGAAAGATGACAAAGACTCCATTCACTGGACATGGAGTAAGAGCGAGCGAGCTCTTAGGACTCATACATAGCGATGTATGTGGTCTAATGTCTACACATGCAAGAGGTGGTTTTTCCTATTTCATTACTTTTACGGATGATTACTCTAGGTACGGATTCATTTTCTTGATAAAACATAAATCCGAGGCTTTTGAGAAATTCAAAGAATATAAGAATGAAGTAGAAAACTAAACCGGCAAAAGTATCAAGACACTGAGATCTGATCGAGGTGGTGAAGACTTAAGTGCCGAGTTCCTAGGTTACCTAAAAGAGAAAGGAATTCGCTCTCAGCTTACTCCTCCATACACTCCACAGCACAACAGTGTATCGGAGAGACGGAATCGAACCTTATTGGATATGGTACGTTCCATGATGAGTAATGCTGAGTTACCGCGATCTTTCTGGGGTTATGCGTTAGAATTAGCGGCATATCTTTTGAACAGGGCTCCTACCAAGACTGTGCCTACCACTCCATATCAAATGTGGAGTGGGAAGAAACCCTATCTTCAGCATATGAAGATATGGGGATGTCCAGCTTTTGTTAAAAAGCAGCATGCGGACAAACTCGAGGCACGATCAGTACAGTGTAAGTTTGTGGGATATCCAAAGAACTCCAAGGGGTATTTCTTCTATTACGCAGAGGAACAAAAGGTTTTTGTTTCTCGTAATGCCCATTTTCTAGAACAACAGTTTTTAGAAAAGGAAATAAGTGGGAGCGAAATAGAACTGGAAGAAATTCCAGAACCACAAACTACTACTGAAAGTTTGGTAGAACCAGTAGTTCAAGAAGAACAGGACATTCCCGCACCCCTCCGCGGGAGTAGTAGGCCGTCTCATCCGCCTGAGAGATACTATGGTTTTCTCATAGATGGGGATAGAGAGAATTGCATCATTGATGATGATGAACCTACTAGCTTCCAGCAGGCCATCCAGAGCGGCGACTCGGTACGATGGCTAGATGCAATGCGGACGAAATGGAGTCCATGTACACCAACAAAGTATGGACTTTGGACTTTGCTCCAGATGGGGTAAAACCCATAGGATGCAAATGGATCTTCAAGAAAAAGATTGGTGTAGATGGACAGGTGGAAACCTATAAGGCTAGACTTGTTGCAAAGGGTTTTCGTCAAAGACCTGGTTTGGACTATGACGAAACTTTTTCTCCAGTGGCTATGCTCAAATCCATTCGGATCCTTCTTGCCATTGCTGCCTTCCATGATTATGAAATCTGGCAGATGGACGTAAAGACGGCTTTTCTAAATGGGAATTTAGAAGAGTGCGTCTATATGGATCATCCAGAAGGTTTCAATCAGAATGGGAGCAGCGGGAAAGTGTGCAAGTTGCTTAAGTCCATTTATGGACTGAAGCAGGCATCGCGGAGTTGGAACATCTATTTTGATGAAACGGTCAAAGAATATGACTTTATCAAAAATCCAGATGAACCATGTATATATAGTAAAATTGTAGGACGAACTGTCGTATTCCTCGTCTTGTACGTGGATGACATTCTATTGATAGGAAATGACATTCCTATGCTACAATCTGTCAAAGGATTCTTGTCACACAGGTTCTCCATGAAAGACCTGAGTGATGCCTCTTACATTCTGGGGATCCGGATCTATCGTGATAGATCCAAGAGGATGTTGGGACTTTCGCAGTCCAGGTATATCAACACTGTACTGAAAAGATTCAATATGGAAGATTCTAAGCGCGGTAGTTTACCGGCTTGTCACGGAATCACCATATCCAAAGAGATGTCTCCCAAGACTGATTTGGAAAGGGATCGCATGTCTATTATACCCTACGCTTCTGCGGTAGGCTCTATAATGTATGCGATGTTGTACACCAGACCAGATATAGCTTACGCACTGAGCGTGGTAAGCCGGTATCAGTCAGACCCAGGGGAGAAGCACTGGATAGCAGTAAAGAACATTCTCAAGTACCTGAGAAGAACTAAGGAGATGTTCTTGGTTTATGGCGGAAAAGACCTCAAGATCGAGGCCTTTGCTGATTCCAGCTTCCAGAGTGATAAGGATGACTCCAAGTCCATGTCAGGTTATGTCTTTACCCTCAATGAAGGGGCGGTGTGCTGGAAGAGTTCCAAGCAGGACACCGTTGCTGACTCGACGATGGAAGCGGAGTATATTGCTGCTTGCGATGCCGCAAAAGAAGCGGTCTGGATGAAGAAGTTCTTAACAGAACTTCAGGTGGTTCCTACCATTGTTGATCTAATACCGCTGTATTGCGACAACAACGGAGCTATAGCTTTAGCGAAGGAACCCAGGTCCCATCAGAAGTCCAGACACATCTTAAGGCCGTATCACCTGATCAGGGAGATCATTGATCGCTGGGAGATCGAGGTCCGGAGAGTTGCTACAGATGAGAACACTGTTGATCCATTCACAAAGGCCTTACCTCAGATTCAGTTCGAGAGGCTACTCGAGATGATCGGTCTTCGATATGCCAGTACATGGCCCTAGTGCAAGTGGGAGATTGTTAGTGTATATGCCCTAGGGGCCATTATTGTATCATACTAGCTTGTATATTACTTAATGGAATCTTAGGATATTCACAGTTATATTAACAGTCTTGCTAAACATGGTAGTATTCTACTTGGTTTATATCTATCTTAATATGTATGTACGTATTGATAGAGCCCTTAGGATCTTGCTTGACTACCAGCGTTGTGATGGCAGTCACACTAGTGGGGGCTGGGTAGTCTACAAGCACATCCTTTTTCAGGTCCTTAGTCGTAGGATTATTGAGACAATGCATCGATACTCCAGAGTAGACTAGTGTGTACGCTTCTCATCCCAGTTGGGGAGATGGTCTATCCCACAGCCATCAGTACGTCGTACTGGAGATAGTATACAGGTGCTCGTTGGGTTACGGGTACACCGGACAGGACTCGCAGGGAACTGTTGGTTGGTATTATACCCGTCGTCAGTTAACAGTTCCCAGGTGACATGAGTACAGCATAGTCCGCAGACTTGACACTGTTGCTTTGCCTCGAGTGTGTTCCCACTGTTCTTAGATTGCTACCCTACCACGGCTCAAAGGAGTCGTGCAAACAGGTAGCTGTTGGGTGTAGTCCTGAAGCACTTGGAGGCAGTGGCGGTTGGACAGAATTCGTCTCTCCCGGTATTGGGAGTTGATATCGTGCTGTATCTGGAGAGCCATTACGCAAAGTCCCTGGCCAAGGCAAGCGAGATTTACTGGTAGGTTTTCCAGTAGTTTCTCAAGGTGTAATTGGCTTCACTCCGACACGACTTATACCGCTTTTAGGGGACTGACGCTTGCCGCCCCCTAGACCCGATATGCGATAGTCCTAGACAAACAGACCTCACTGTACGGAGATTATCACATCAGGCTCAGTAGGAGTTCGGATGGGTTTCCTCATCGGCCTTCTTATCGACATCTACGTGGGGACCGTTACGTACAGCTAGTTCCGCTTGCGGTCTGTGGTTAAACCCACTGCCAGCGTAGTAGTCGAGTCTTTAGAGTCCCACACAGAGAGTTTCCCTGCTTCGAGCGAAACGATATAGAGGTCGTATGGTTTTACGACAGGGTCCGGACGCATTCGTGTATTTACGCACGTACGATGTTCGGACAGTTTTTACTAGCCGGCTTTGGTTTAAGCCAGATTCTAGTATCGGATTATTGGATTTATACAGTCTAAAGTATTTCCGTGTTTTCACGGATAGGAGGGGCCTTCTCGTAAATTGTCGAGAAGCTTCTAGAAGGTTGATGACAAGGAGGCTAAGGTGGCATTTGCATTTATTGATTAAGTGACTCATTGTGTGATTCATCCATGGAGTTAATGATGCATTTAATGACTAATGACTCATGAGATGAATCGCACAAAGTGAATAAATGAAGCATGGTTGATATTATCATTTGATTTATTCATTTAATAAATGATTATGCTTCATATATTCAAGATAAGATATTATTTCATTACATTCTCACTCTCACCTTCTCTCTCCTCAAGCTCTCTCTTTTCAAACCCTAACCCTAACCTCTCATGTGTTGAGATCAAGGGTTAGCAAGACTAATTGATCCATAATCTCACTCTATATTCCCTAGGTTGCTTTGATTAGCACTTTGAGTAACCTAGTTACCTCAAGTTAGAGGTCAAGCTTGGAGTAGTAGCTTTCGGGTGGATCTTCTATTACAAAGAGGAGGCCGACGAGGAGGTGGTCAACGAGAAGAAGAAGGACTTGGTTCATTAGGTATAATCTTCTTTCATAGTAGCTAATTCCTCCTATGATAGTGTTAGTTAGAGTTTAGCAAAGATCCGTACGGTTAGTCGATGTTAGTTTAAAGAAAAATATTGTTTTACCTATTTCCGCCTCCCCGCAACTCGTAGGGTGTACAACGTCGACTTACACATACTCAACGTCCTATAGAAGTCTCTCTAGGGAAAGGCTTTCGTGAGTGGATCCGCCGTATTATTTTTCCTGTCAACTCTCCTGACCTCGATCTCCCGGAGATCAATCATCTCCCTGATCAGGTGATACCGCCTAAGATTATGTCTGGATCACTGATGGGACCGGGGTTTCTAGGCCAAATCCACAACTCCATTGTCACCACAATGGTAGGAACCTTACCAAGTTCATCTCATGAACTTTTTTATCCAGACGGCCTGTAACATTTCAAAAAAATAAAATATTATTTTTGGGAATTTTTATAATTTAATATTATTTTATTGAATATTTTAATATTTCGGTATTATTAAATACAAATAAATGGGAAAAATTTTAGGAAAATTATGGAAAATTCTAAAATAGGGTAATTTATAGAATTATGCCATTTTAAAGTTTTTATGATTAATTATATGCTAATTTAGTGTTAATCGCGATTAAAAATCGCTAATCGGTTTTTTTTGGCATTTTTGTGCAAAATATGCACATATCACTTTTTTCACGCTTGTGCATTTTCTATCATGTTATTTGGGGTTACTATTCTAGTGATAAGGTTTTGGAGAAAAGGGAAAAAAGAAAAGGAAAAGAAAATGGGAAAAGAATAAAGAAATGAGGTATGGTGAGAGAGAGAGAGGTATGGTCCCTTTTGACTAATGACTTAGCCCATTTCCTAGATCCACACACTCATTTCTCTCCCTGTCCTCCTTCATCTCCTGCGGCTGCTGCTTTCTCCCCCTTCCTTCACCTTCAAGCCCTCATTTCACCTCTAAAACTACACCAAAACCCCACTCTCATTTCACAAAAAAATGTGCATAAGCTTGCAAGCTATAGGATGGACCAAGAAAGTTTTCATTTTGGCACTATTGAGGATTCATGTGGGTCTTATGAGGTAATTCCTCCACAATTAGAGTGGTATTTCTTGTGCTTAAGCTTCGATTCAAGTTTCATATCGATATTGTGTGTTTTTGTGGATTTGAGGATAACCTAGTTAGGGTTTGAGGAAAAATTGAGTTGTGAAGTGAAACTAAGATTTGTTGTGACCTTAGAATCTTGGTATGATGGACCCTAACCTGAAGCTTTAACCCAGAATACGGATTTATGAGACGATGTCGGGAAAAACTGCAATTCTGGGATTGTATTTGGAAATCTGCTATCACCCGAGACATCCTAAAATAAAATTGATTTGACAGTGAGATGTGCAGGCACCTAGGAACCACCACACAAAACCCTAGCCCCTACTTCCCTTTCCCGGCCGCAAATTTATCCATTCTGGCCGCAATTTGCGGCCAGACTATGGTGGATTTTCCTCATTTTGGTTTTGGTGTTCCCTCATCAGTAGTTTAGACCCCTGGCATGTATAGATTTGTCTAATTTGACCTAGGGTGAAATCTGGAGAATATTTCCTTAGTTGCTGTTTTGGATTCGTGTTTCCGTATTCCGTATTTTTAATTCTGAATTTGTGTCTTGTGTTTTACCTCGACTATTTGGCGTTTATACGACGATATAGAGGATTTATTGATGGTTTTGAAGGCGTGCCATAGGTTCTAACCTATATGCCCCTTATCGTATCGTTTTGGGATTCGTATGCCGTTTTAGTTTTGAATTGGTTTTGATACGCATTTGCGATACGTTAATGTGTAGGTACCCCATGAAGACTTCGGGGCGACAAGAAAGCGCATGGCGACGTCGACAAATAAAGACACAAGGTGAGTAGATTATATCTACGGGGGGAAGTCGGGTGGATGGCGTATAGCACCCCCGCAGTCCGTAGATAGTATACTATATGTATATTATATATGATAGTTTTAGTGCGTTGTGGATATTGTGTTAGGTGTATTATGGATAGTTTAGGGTTAAAAGTAACTAGTGTAGTTCATAGTCGCGAACCCTAGAATAGCTTTACACCTACACGCACACCCTTGCATATTCATTATACTTGCACTATGTTTGATGATATTGGATGACATTGGAGATGAGTCGATGATGTTGGGCATTGTGCCGCGAGATTGGTGATTTGATATGATTCGTATTTGGGATACGACATATGATTCTTGCGGGCTTTGGATGTGTGTTTACCCCCGCATTCATACTTTATAGATGGTATCGATTTGTGCTAGACTTAGATCAGTACCCCAGATTATGTGATATGATGATAATGATACCTGATATTTGATGAGAGGAATGTGATACTGACCCGTACCCAGCTATTGGGATGCCGTACGATGATTTACTGTACGAGCTTTATATTGATGATAGATCCGCACTCATGACTTGAGGATGGAATACGATATACGGTATCGTACGCGATACTATTGAGGCGGGATCACCGACTATTATATCTATATATCGACTCAGACTTAGGTGGTTTCCATACCCCTCCCGATTGACTTGATAATTAGATCTGTAGTTGCATAGTAGATATTAGACTAGACCCGAGTCATACCTATTTCAAAAACCGCGAATCAGGAATATCTTAAAGACAAGTAAAGGGATTCTACGGGTATTTTTCAAAGGATGTATATTTCTTAAAAACACCGTAGCCCTTATTTTACTAAAAATCCTGATTCGTCTTATTTCAAATGACATTAATGCATGACATATACTTATTGATGTAAATTCTTTACTGTGGTGTTGATTATGTGATTTCCGCATATTCATGCTATTCATATTGCTTGCATATGTTTATTGCTATGTTATTATCATGTTGTTAGGACACCAGCACCATTATCGATGATGTGTATGTTCCACGTACACTTACTTGCCGGCTCACACACTTCATCATCGATAATTGCCATGTCACTACACAGTAGTATTATTGCATCAGGATATGACCTTGTATGTGCATACCATTATTCTATGTTGCATGATATGCTGTTATACTTGCATTTCATCTATATGTCACATACATCATGCTTTCTGATTATGCGCATTGGGATATTTGTTTTCATGATATTTCTGGATTTGGGGAACCGTGGGTATTTCAAGAGATTATGTAAATGTTTTAAAACCCGGTTACCCTTGATATGATATTTCAACTTCCACCATGAGTTTTATCGGTTCTGATTTATATACCCCTACGAGGAGGCGTCGAGGCCGTATGAGGGTACATGGTGGGGCCCGGAGTACCTCGGGACAAGAAAGGGATGTCGATGTGCTATGAGCCGATGAGCCCGGCTGGGGAACCATACTGTCCGGTGATATTACCTTTTACTTGGCGGTTATCTTGGGGATACCGACCAGAGCTTTATACGTATGCATACGTCACAATTCGAGGGTCGAAGCTGGGCACTCGGATTTCGATATAGCGTATGATACGTACCTATCAGGGCTAGTCTTGGTGACAGTGCCTGATAGATGAGGATTTTTGTGCCAATGCTAGGCACAGGTTTCGTGATGTTTTCCATGATTTTGTTTATATCCTCATATTTACATACATAATGTTTATTGTCATCGGGTGACGGGTGGACGGGTTCCACGTTTATTGTCATTGGGTGACGGGTGGACGGGTTCCACGTTTATACAGACTTGATCACATACAGACTGGATTTACATTGATCATACTTCATTTGTATATATAACAGGGTATGAGGGCGCTGTTATATATACCCTTACACCAATATTAGTGGAATGGGACGCTAATATATGTGTATTGATATCCATTTGATACTTCATCATATTTACTTCATGCAGACATACCTTATACTGATGACATGTTATTACCTGAGTACTTGGCACTACATACATGTTTAGATGTTACATTGCCACCTTATTATGCTTCAGACGTACTCTTGTGGTTTATTTTATACTGATCGTATTGACCTAGGATTATGTCTTGCATTCGGTTTCTGCTTGTAGATATTTTCTATTCACGAGTTGGCAACTCACCCCCGTTGTGCCACAGTTCTTGCAGGTTTTGCCGTACAGGTTCTATTGCGGCATTTCTGGCACACTGCTTCCTTACGGGTGAATTGCTTTTGGTAGGTGGGTTCTTTTGCATCAAGAACCACCATTGTACTTGTATTATTCATTGTATCTAGAATTCCATCAACCAAAACTTGTATATTGTTTCAGACTTAGACACTAGTGATGTATTATTCGACCTTAGAGTTGCGCTTAGCAGTATTACGGTTTTCATGCTTATTGGGTTTCTGTTGAGTTTTGATCCTCGCCATTCGGCGTTGTATATTATATTGCTTGCGTGGTTGTGACCGTCGATTGACGAAGAGTTAGCTCCCGCTTGGGGATGCCTTTTATCATTGCATATATATTGTTCTTGTTGTACCCCGTTCGGGGCCAGTATTTACAAAAGAAACTCTGCCGAAATTTTTAGAAAAAACCGTACATTTTTAAAATGCATATTCGGCTTAGTTATTTAAAAACCTTGTATTCAAAACATATTTTCTTCACTTCCTTAAACTAGTTTTCTTTATTTGCTCCTTAAAATGGTTTTAGATTTCTGGGCTTTTGGCTTACTTGGATCAGATGGAGTCCTATAGACTTCATATGGTTCAAGGGCCAGTCACGTGCTCTTTCGGGTCGTGACACGGCCTCTTTAGTAGTATCGTTGGTAGCGATGTATTCAGCCTTTATCATCGAGTCTGCTACGGTATCTATCTTTGAACTCTTCCAACATACCATCCCTCCACTGAGGGTAAAGACAAAACCCGCGACTATCTTATAGTCGACCTTATCACTCTGGAAGCTCGAATCGGTAAAGGACTCAACATGGAGTTCACTGTTACCAAACACCAAGAACATTTCTTTAGTTCTTCTCAAATACTTAAGAATGTTCTTCACAACTATCCAGTGTTTCTCCCCAGGATCTGATTGACACCTACTCACTACACCTAGTGAGTATGATACATTCTCTTAGATCTATCTCTATAGATCTTAATCACTAGATGTAGGAGGCATCACCCAGATCTTTCATGGAGAAACATTGTGATAAGAAGAGCTTGACCGAGTGTAGCATAGGAACACCATTTCCTATCAAGAGTATGTCATCCACGTACAATACGAGGAAGACAACCTTACACTCTACAACCTTCTTGTATTTACAAGGTTCATCAACCTTTTTAATGAAGTCAAACTCTTTGACTGCTACATCAAAACAGATGTTCCAACTCCGCGATGCCTGTTTTAACCCGTAGATTAATATGAGCAGCTTGCACACCTTTCCGTTGCTCCCACTGTCTACGAAGCCCTCTGGCGGTGTCATATACACGCTCTCTTCTAAATCACCATTTAGAAAAGCGGTCCTGGCATCCGTCTGCCAGATTTCGTAGTCATGATATGCAGCAATGGCAAGTAGGATCCTGATAGACTTAAGCATAGCCACTGGAGAAAATGTTTCATCAAAATCCACACCTGGTCATTAACGAAAACATTTTGCTACAAGTCTAGCTTTGAAAGTCTCAACTTTTCCATCTACACCAAGAATCTTCTCAAGATCCGCTTGCTTCCAATGGGTTTTATCCCTTCAGGAGCAACTACCAAATTCTATACTTTGTTGGTGTATATGGATTCCATCTCAGATAGCATAGCATCCGGCCATTTCATAGAGTCCCCACTTGTGATGGCCTGCTCAAAACTAGTTGGGTCATCATCTTCCATGATGCAATCCTCCCTCCCACTGCCATTAAGAAAACCGTAGTATCTCTCATGCGAATGAGGAACCCTACTAGATCTGCGGAGAGGCTGAAGTTCGTCCGGAACTATTGAATCTTCCGGTTCTACCAAATCATCAGCCGTTAGTTTGTCTAGCTGGAACTTCTTCCAAATCTACCTCATGACCACTAATTTTTTCCATAAGAAATTCCTTTCCTAAAAAGGTGGCATTGCGAGAAACAAACACCTTTTGTTTCTCGGTGTGGTAAAAGATATACCTACGTGAGTTTTTGGGATATCCTACAAACTTGCACAGAACTGACCTTGCCTCGAGCTTGTCCGGATTTTGCATTTTAAACATAGGCCAGACAACCCCATATCTTAACTCGTTGAAGAGATGGTCTTTTCCCATTCCATATCTCATATGGAGTGGTAAGCACTGATTTGGATGGAACTCTATTCAATAGGTATGCAGCTTCTCAAGTGCATAACCCCAAAAGGAAACAAGTAACTCAGCGTTACTCATCATAGAGCGCACCATATCTAATAGGGTGCGATTCCTCCGCTCCGACACAACGTTATGCTGTGGTGTATACGGAGGAGTAAGTTGAGAGATAATCCCATTCTCTTTTAAATAATTCAGGAACTCCGTGTTAAGTATTCTCCTCCCCGATCAGATCGAAGGATTTTAATACTTTTGCCCGTTTGGTTCTCCACTTCGTACTTATATTCCTTGAATATCTCAAAAAGCTTCAGACTTGTGTTTCAACAGGAACACATGTCTGAATCATGAGAGATCATCAATGAATGTAATGAAGTACGAGGAACCAATTCTTGGCATGTGTAGACATGGGGCCGCATACATCACTATGTATCATTCCCAAGAGTTCAGTAGCTCTTTCTCTTTGTCCAGTAAACGGAGTTTTGGTCATTTTACATTTGAGACATGACTGGAAAGTTTCATATGATGTAAATTCAAACTGATTCAAATATCCATCTTTATGCAACTTAGCTAGTCGTGTCGCATTGATATGACCTAGTCTACAATGCCACAAGAAGGATTCGTTCATTTCTGAACTTTTTCTCTTGTGTGTGTTCTGTACGTTGAGAACTGTAGTTTGATTTAGAACGTATATGCCATTATATAACGTGCATGATCTAATCAACTTTTGATTCAGAAAAATGTTTATAACATTATCCTGTAATACAAGATTATATCCTTCTTTACATAATAAAGAAAATAATATTGCATATCAGGTTCGGTATATAATAACATTCGTTCAGAATCAATGTATTACCAGTTGGTAATACAAGGTGATATTCACAAACTGCTTTGGCTGCAACATTTGCACCATTCCCTACTCTAGAGAATGATCACCTTTTCCCAGTTGGCTACCTTTTTTTAACCCATGTAACATATTACATATGTGGGGTCCCGATCCGGTATCTAATACCCAGGACGTAGAGTGTACTGAGAAACAGTTCTCGGTAACAAACACACCCGAAGAAGATGCATCAACATGCACATTCCTCGTTTGGGTTGCGTGGGAATCCGGATGTTCCCCTATTTCCTGCTCAGACTTATAACAATTATAAGATAAAGCGGAACCAACGTTCCCCAGCTCAGTATAACAAACGGGTTCCATCAATACATCAATATTATTATCTTGATTAAAGCGTGACATGGTCGCTACCTGGAGAGAGAGATAGAAGAAAACACTTTAGCGTATGCTCTTGCAAGATTGGATTGGTTATTATCGTATCTAATCATGATGGCTCCCACTGTTTTTATCAAATCTTCCTTCAAACTCTAAAAAGTAAGACTAGCCGGGATTAATTACACCCTACAAGTTCGCCAATCTTTCAGCCAGGCCAGTGTCGGTACTTTGAGAGAGGTTTCCCGTGCTTTCGCACGGACCTAATTAAAATAAACCTCGTTTTCCCAGGACGTAACCCCATTAACACCTTTCTAGACACCTACTTGATCGGCTAATTGTAATGTGCAAAACTCTTCCAGGAGTAACTCTTACTCGCAGTGGGTATCGGGATCCAACTATCTCATAGAAGGTATGCAATCTCATTGCAAATTTCAACTCTTGAAATTCTCGATATGGTTTTTACCCCTAGTGACTTATGACCTTAACTATGGTCAACAAATCATAAGCACTAGTCAAGTTCTACCCGTCATTTCGTGATTAATTAGACCCATTCATATGACCATTAATTATGGTCAACAAAGTCATATAAATGTCCTAATTAATCGCATCATATGCTGTATAGGAAGACATCACTTAGCTACCGTACACTGTGCCTTAACTATGGTCAATAAACGTAGAACGGATACTAAGTACTCTACTTCCTAAAATGACGGAGGATTGCGGATGGTTTTTATGAAAAACCTTTAACGTTTTGAACTTGATATCGTTGTAGAATCGAGTGATTTGAAAAGGAGTGGTTTAAGCTCCACTTTTAAAATCGAATAGTTTCCAAAACAAACCGAATGGGTTGTAGTATTTGCTAGCTTTCGCTAAAGAGTTCATTCCCGGTGAAAGGATCTCGGTTCTTTCCTCATCGAATGAGATGCTGGATATTCATCAAGGAATACCGCTATGCAAAGCAAGAACTAGAGCTACCTTTTTGAAAATTTGATTCTACAACATCTTTAGGTTTCTTTCCTTTCATTAATCTCATTAATGAAGTCCTATCATTTATGCTTCCTAAGCATCACAGATAAAGAAACGAAAATACTTATACAACGTACGCTTATGCCATCCGCATTCGCCATGGGATCCCGTCATACACCATTAGGTTAGATAACTAACGGCAGAGCGGGGGCAGGACTAGCGCGGATGCAAAACATAAGCGACGTTTATTATATATCATATATATAATATAAAGTATTCGTCTCAGGCAGTCATATGATCTCATCACAGAACATTACAGCAGAAGTCAACATACGAAATATTGGATATACTAGGAGGTCCGTGTTTTAAATTAAGCCAGTAAAAAACACGGATTCCATGGTCGTAATGAATAGCCAAACCCACATTCCTAGACCCCTACGAGAGCTGCAAGCAACCCTACCAATTCTAGAGTTAGGAGACCCGGTCTCGACTCCTCGAGATGGTCTCCCACTGGACTCTAGAACACGGTTACTTGTGCTCCCCGCCTTGGGTCTATCCTAATGCGGAAAAGTAAATAATATACATCAATGGTGACATCATCCTCAACCCGGAAGTGTCCCAATAAAAGAATATTACATACAGTTTTTACATGAATGAAAATGAAAAACTCTCATCTCACGCAAAAAACCCCGACTATTCAAACACGACGATCCAATACAACATATCATAGCAACACATAACATCACATGTCATCAACGTAAGTAAATATACGTATCCCAATTGTCGTTGACGTATAGCAACGAAACCGGCGATACACCACATATTACACTTACGGTCGCAGAAAAGAAAACGAAAACTACAATAATTAGAGTCCGCGACATCCTTAGACATCATAAACCCGGAATATCTCATACCCCGAATTTCATGCCTAACATATAAACCTTGCATTTTAGTCTCATATTGAAAACACATTTTCAATAACCCAGTCGGGTAATTCAACAATATTCCTGACTACTTGATCGAATACTCGTCGGAAACATTAGTAGATGGCCGTACTCCCGATGCCGTCGACGAAGTGCACTTAGGCGGAACACCGTGGCCGCGAGCACCCGAGGGGATGCTTTTGGCAACGGGGTTCTCCTACAGTCACTTGGTCGGGGCTATGGGGTATGGCTATCTAGTAGTATTACCAGACGAATGTTCGCGTACTATACGAGATTGCGACGGAGTTTTGATCTGAATCGAAACTCCGTGGCAATCTATCAAAAGAGACTAAATTTCTAGATTTACAGAACACTAACTAGTTTTCACAAAACTAATTATCGTGGATTCTAAATATTGTATCATATTTCAATATGAAACCCGAAACGATATTAAAATACGACTACGAAACACTCCGTATTGCCACTACAGAAAGATGACATCATATGCAATCTTGGCAAAAACAAACATAACCTGAAACCCTAAAACCATGAGATCAGAACACCAAAAAAATTTCAAGGTTTTTTGCTACAGGAAAAAAGGCGTGGCCGGTTTTTTAGACAATATGGCCGGCCAAAATTTTGGTGTTTTGCCTTAAATTTTTCTGGTGTTCTAAATACATCATAACTAGTTTTCTGCACTTGTTTAAAAATTTTTTAGAGGACTTAAAAAATTCGACAGAAACTAAGGTTTCGGATTCTAGGTTTCGGAGTTATTTCGGTTTCGTAATTCTAACACATCGTATAATTCTCTAGCTTGGCTCTGATACCACTGCTGGGTTCTTTAGCATGACTACTAGGTTTAGGAAGGTATCAAGCATGCAATTTTATAAAAATCTAGTGTGCTAACAAATCCGAACCAAGGATCTAACTAGAGAATTAGGGTTTAACTAAGCAAGTAAACAATTTTACTCTAAGTGAATAAGGAATACAACCTTTGTAGACCGGTTCTTCACTTCTAAATCTCTGTGTAGTAGTCCCTCCACTTCATTTGCAAATGATTTTCTAAAAAGAAAATCATATAATGAGGTGTCCATCTTTTAGAAGATATTCCGTATAAATACGGAATACATCCCGGTATACGTATCGAAATACATATACAAATATTCGTATAAAAATACGAATAGCCAAGAGAGAAAATGAATAGTGAACAATAATAATAGAATACATATACTAAAATATATATATATATATATAAATTATTAAATCAAAACTTAATTTAATAATCCGGGTTAATCCTGAGCCGTTAATACTATCAACCGTCCGATTAAAGTTTGTGTAGCCTATACACATATTTAATCGGACACCTGTATGTACCAACATACGTCATCTACATCATATCGTCTGAACTGGAAAAACCCTCTGTGTGGGACTCTAAAGACCCGTCAATACGCTGGTAGTGGGTTTAATCACAAGCACGTCAGCGGCACTAGCTGTACGTAACGGCTGCCTAAGTATTGAGCGAAAGGAAAGCCGACGAGCAAACTCACCCGTATCCCTACTGAGCCTGTCTGTGACAATCTCCGTACAGTACGGTCTGTTCGTCTAAGAGTATCGCATATCGAGTATAGGGGGTGGATAAAGTCAGACCCCTAATAACGCGATATTTCGTGTCGGTGTGAAGCCCATCACCCACTGAGAAACTATTGATCCAAATCAGTAATTCTCGTCCAACTTGGCCAAGGATTTCTGGTGATGGTCACCCATGCACAACGCGACATCAACCCCCAATACTGGGAGAGACGAATCCTCGACGATCCGCTCACTGTCTCCATGTAGCTCGGGACTGTACCCAACTAAAACCTGTTTGCACGACTCCTTAGAGCCATGGTAGGGTAGTAATCAAAGTACAGTGGAAACTCACAAGAGACAAATGACGATCTCAGGTCGACAGACTAACCTGCACTCATGTCACCTGAGAACTGCCATATGACAATAGGTATAATACCATCTAGCATATTCCCGGCGAGTCCGTCCAGTGCAACTCATAACCCAATGAGCACCTGTATACTATCTTAGGTGACTGACTGACACCAATGGCTTATGAGACCGGCCACCGCCCCTCGTCGAGATCTCGAAAATTATACACCGGTCTACTCTGGAGTATCGATGCCCAGTCTCGATACTCTCTCGACTAGGGACATTTAAGAATGTGCTTATAGACCACCCAGCTCCCACGTATATGATCGCCATCATAATGATGGTAGTCAAGCAAGAATTCTATAGGCTCTATCAACATGTAATAGTGATCTGTAATACCACATAATGCGTGTACATGATGATAAAGACAAACCAGATAGCATACTATCATCTCGAGTAAGACTGTTCTACCTGTATAGGTCCACCCGCAATCATCATAATCGCCTGCATGCGATCACAATAATTGCCTTAAGGGCACTATAGCCAACACCTTTATCATTTTGGGCCAAACAAATTTGATGAGCACGTGGGTTACAATGCCTTTCAATTTACGAGTGTCCCTTACTCGATTCAAAAGAACTCGTAAGCAGTATTTCCTTTACAAGTTTTTTTTAACATTTCTGATTGTTAAGGGTTATAACGGTATGTGTTTGTTAACGTTGTTGGTTAACAGTGATGATTGCGGCATCATCATCTACCTATTTACGAAGGTATTGATTGATGGTCGGCGGATTCCGGATACCATGGAGGGGAAACGGTTGAAGCAGTGACGGCCAAAACTTATGGCTCAAATTGTATTGGCCAACAAGCAAGAAACGACTTGATATTGCTTCAGTTTTTGTTTTGCTTTGAACTCTTTGTTATACGTACATGTATTCATATGTTACTATTTTGTACAATGAATATAAAAAATTATTGACGTATTTACTTTAATATCGCCGTTGTTGGCCGATGATGTGATATGAATGATATTTTTGTTGATATTATCTGTTTTATATTGCCGATGTTGGCCGATGATGTGATGTGATATGAATGATATTTTTTTTGATATTATCCGTTTTATATAGTCAATATTTACCGATGTTGTGATATTAATGATATTTTTGTTGATTTTTTTAGTTTATATAGCTGATGTTACAAGCAATTTATTAGAGATTACAAGCAGCTTATCAGAGGTTACAAGCAACTGCTTAGAAATTACAAGCAACTGCTTAGAAATTACTGGATACTGCTTACAAGTTACAGGATACTGCTTACATGTTACAGGCAACTGCTTAAAAGTTACAGCCAACTGCCTAGAAGTTACAGGCAAAAGTTTAAAAGTTAAAGGCAACTACATCAGACGTATTTTCCAAACGTCTGGATTAAATTTTTGGCACTGCATACGTCTATGGAAGATATCTCCAGTTCAAAATATGTCTCTAGAAATTAACTTCAAAAATGTCTGGTACTTGTAACCAGACATCTGCAACGGCTTAGAAGTTTAGAAATTACAGGCACTGCTTAGAAGTTACAGGCAACCGCGTAGAAGTTATAGGCAAAAGAATAGAAGTTACAGGCAACCGCGTAGAAGTTATAGGCAAAAGAATATAAGTTACAGGCAACCGCGTAGAAGTTACAGGCAAAAGAATAGAAGTTACAGGCAACCGCGTAGAAGTTACAGACAAAAGAATAGAAGTTACAGGTAACCATATCAGACATCTGTTCTAGACGTCTGGAACATATTTTTTGCACTGAAGACGTCTGTGGAAAACGCCTATGGTTCAAAATATGTCTCGGGAAATTGCCTTAAGAGACGCCTGGTATTTAAAACTAGACGTTTGCTCGGGCAATTTTTTTGAAACCAGATGTTTTATATAACCGATGTTGGCCGATACCGTGATATGAAGTTATATGCAACTAATTAGAAATTACAGGTAAGTGGTTAGAAGTTACTGTCATGCCCCGCTTCCCAGCAGACAGAAGTGGTGACATGGTCAGTCCGCAGCATATTTATTCAGAGAAGATCATTCCCTAAATAAATATACTAAGCGTATTGAAACAATAATACACAATGCAAGAATAAATGGAGACTGTACAATTTTCAATAAATATCTCTATTTACATTCAAACTTGAAATATTTATAGATACATGAGTTCAACTGAAAATAAGTGCAACAATAAAAATGCTGAAACAAGTAGCATAAAAAACTGAAAGAAGAAGGCAGTTAAGCTAATCTTAAGTAGCTATCTGGTCGTAATCCTCCTCTGTAGCGTCCACTTCTTCTGTCTCGACCGTATCTGACGAACATTCCAAGAAGACAAAAGTGGATGGAATGTCCGTCAGCGAACTAGCGCTCGGTAAATCCCAAAATTAGAGTAAGAGTGAAAAGTGATAAGTATAGAATAAAAGAAATAATGTAAATGACCTGTAAAATGTGTAGATATGAATATGGGTATATGTATCTATAAGTCTCTATATGGTCATTATGTTAACATTAAGTTCCAATTGTGAATATCAACGCAGCCGTAGAAGTATTCATGAGCTTAAGAGTGGGACCCTAGAAGCAAGGAAACACGGGCTCATTTCATGTGTTGGTATCGGAACTCTAAGCTGTGGAGGAGTCGACCCGACTGAGATTCGAGTAAATAGAAAAAATAAGTTAATACAGGACTCCTGAAACTCCGTTGGATTCACATAAGAAACTATTCCATACACCCCGAGTATAATATATATTATAACTGTAAGAAATCCTTAGTTAATTTGATTGGTTGATTATAACATATCTCGATCGAAACCATAGATTGCAAAAGTTGAAAAATAAAGTCGAGTAAGTCGAGTAGAATGCGAGTCATGTCAATTGTAATCCTGAGTCGAGTCAAGTTAGTCGAGTAAATTGATTTCGAGTTCACATTCAAGTTGGATTCGAGTTTGGATTCGAGTTTGAGTTTAAATTCAACCTTGGATTCGAGTTTGTATTCAAGTTATAGAAATTTCTTGTGAATGTATTTAACTGTTTAAATTCTTAAGTTCGAGAGTAATCAGACAACTGCTGCACATGGACGACAGGATTTGTGTTTTTTTCTAAGACAATTGCCATTTGATAACTCCGTTAATTTGCAATGTTATCCAACCTGAATAGGCAAGCACTCACTTTCTCCGGCTCCCTGGGGCTCAAGAGAAATGATACCTCTTAAACCTATATTAATTTAGGATCCTTAAATATTTATTCTTATTTGTTTACATTGTTTTTATTTATCGAGGGGGTTTTATAAAAATATTTTAATATTGTTTAAAAATAAACCTTGGGGGTGATTTATAATATTTAGAGTTTTTATGAACATATATTTTAATTTCAATGGTATTTTGGTGATAAAACTTAACTTTTAAAAGTTTATGGTATTTTAAAGAAAGCTACTTCTTTTGTAAACTTGGTGGTATTTTTGTGTAACTTTAATTTTTCATTTTAATAATATATTTTTCAAATTTTAGTTTTTATAGAAAAATACGTACTTATGAGTTATGAAATTTTTTCAAATGATTTAAGTTATTAAAATGTCGTATTCTTTAAAAATCGTATTTTTATTCCTTTCGAGACCGAATTCTCCGTGAGGAGATCTGCATCTCGCTCTACTATTCTAAAGACGTGTGATAATCCGCACCATCCACAAACGAGTCCCCTAAAGAGAGTTGTAGAGATGTAATTGCAAAGGTTTGTAAAATATCGATTAAAAAATGTATTTTATAAGGAGATAGTATTTTCTTGCAAATTGTTTCATTTAGATGAAAGTTTCAAGCCAAAATATCGTGCTATGATTCAAAAGTGTGCATGTGGGGTAGGTCGTTACCTCGTGAATGTTCTAAAGGTGTATATGACTAATTATCGAATAAAAGGTTATAGTTAAAGTTCATGGTATTTATATGAAAAAGTTCATTATATGATTATTCCACATGGAATTTTAGTTACGCTAAATGCTAAATGATGTAAATAAGGTTAAGAGTGGTGTTAAGATGTTAGTGTGACATAATTTTCTTATCAAGTGGATTAAAATGTTGAAAAGGAAATTATTATCGGAGCTAACTCCACTTGTCGATATGTTTCAAGATTGGTATAGAGATGAAATTAAAGAGGGAGGAAGGGACTTACGAGTTTGTGTAGCGTTGAGAATGGAGTGAGGAAAAGATAGAGAGGGTCTTTGTGGCGTCGTGGTATCGTCGGGAGTGACTCCGGTCTTCAACGGAATGAAATCAGTCACTAACTCCACTTGATTAGCTTTAACTCTTCTTTGAATTTAGAGAATTTAGAGAATTTAGAGAATTTTTTATAGAGATTTTCGAAATGGTGAGAGATAGGGGATGGGATGTATTTATAGTGTAGGAATGAGGGTGTGTGAGTTAAAGAATTTGAATTAAAAAGAATTAAAATAGGATTAATGGTGGAAATGAAGGGTCTCTGTTTAAATTCAGAGAAATCAAACAGAGCAGAGGAGTAGAGCGGAGTTGAAGGGGTGCACGGGCGAAGCACGGAGACATTTGGACTCATTAGAGCTGTCGGTAGCGGTCGGATCGGGCAAATGGGTGGTCGGATTTAAGCCAAGCGTCTCGAGATTCGTGCTATGTACTTTATTCTGTGTTAACTCCTCATTTATCCCGTTTGATTTTTTTGAAACTTTTCGATTCTCCGTGTATTGCACGTGCAACTCTCGGGCTTCCGAAAAGTTAAAAAGAAAAAAAAGGGACTGATTGGATTCGAACACACAGGCTATGTCATAACAGTGTAGAGACTTTACCAGTGAGCTACAAATTGTTTCATACTT